>JANAVB010000397.1:4651023-4816641 GCA_029216955.1 Iris pallida
CACCCATACAAAACCAACACGTTTGATTTACTTCGTGCAACATAGTCCCTTCTTATCAATTGTCTTTCTAGTCTTGCCTTAGGATTATTTTAGGACCGACACCTTGGCCTACTTTGTGTCTAGACCATCTCGTGCTTGCAACAACAACGTCGACTCAACAACGTTAACCTATCAAGTCGTGCTTGTCTTTCGACCAAAATCAGAGATGCAACTACGCGATAAGACTCCATTCCCGTGTGACCGTGCTACAAATCCATTATACCATGCCTCACAACCCAATGTGACTTCACCATATCGCCGTCTCGCGGCCCTTGCTACTTCGATCACCAACAAACCCAATCAAGACTTCTGGACTAAGTATCACTTGACCGACTTCGCCTTGCGACGTTTCCTGATTTAAAATCAAGATGACTCAAACCAACTTATGCAACTTATATGCCAACAACTTAATACCCGACGTCGCATCTCATGTCAAAGCACGTCGCCTATGTTGATGCCAAATCTTAGGACCAAACCTTGTGTTCTAACTGTACACACTTTCAACTGACTCAATCCAAAGGCACACACGCGGATTGTCGTCCGTGCCGACCCATCTATATGAATTGGTCACTAACATCACAAGCTATCATGGACTATAGCCTTGCCATTCGACGACCCTTTCAACGCAAGTAGCTAGCCCCGCTGAAAGTTCCGAATGACCCTAGCGGTTCGTCCACTACGGCTATACCTGTTTCCCTCCGGAATGACGCGGTCCCATGGCGCCCAGGGTTGCCGCTCGTAGAAACTCCTCCTTGTCGACAAGTTGTCCAATGACCATGCAAGACTCGACACAAACTGACGTCTCACACAGTCATTCCTCTTCCAATGTTACCATCTCTTTCAAACCAATATCAAGACTTCTATCATTTGAGACCCCTCGACGACCCACGGTCGCGAGCATTCTTTCCATGTTATCTTATCATTTCATTCAACTCAATGCCTATTCGATAGTCCTTCCTCCAAAACTCATTAAATCAACCGTGGTTCATGCCTTAAACACTAAGTCCGTGCATCGTGCCTCAAACCGACTTCTGATCTACGCGACGCTATCGCCCAAATATACTTTATATGATGGGCCTTGAGACCGTAAGACTATGTGGTTATACCCAACCGTAGACTCGTAGGATCGTGATCGCTACCACTCGATAGCCTAACATAACTTGCCTGACTTAAACGTACAATGACTCGACGAGCAAAGGCTGCGTCAAGCCTCGCATTGCAGAAACGTGCCGTGCATGCGTTCAACTTCTGAACGACCAAGTCATTTGGGTGCCTAGACTTATATCATAAGCCGTACAATGCAACTTAACTCATGGGACAAGCCAAGGCTATGCCAAGCCTTGGACGATAGGACCGTGCATGCTTTATGAAGCATTTATGCGGACGACGCCTATGACTTAGGCTACATTCATAATTTGTCTACTCAACCAACTTTCCTTCTCCCAAGCCACGTGACGAAGGGATCGAGTGTCATTTTCAAAGCACGCCGTGTACCAACTCTAAGCCGACCGTTGGACCTTTTCATATTCTAACTCAATTCGACCCGTCGGGATTATTCCTTTATCTATGTTGATTCGTCTCTTATTATCAAGCCTACTTGTGCAAGTTAAAAAATGCGGTTTATTATGTGAAGGCTAAGATGAGGCAAGTTCACCGAAACTACCCCACCTGAGCGAGCGGTCGCCTTGACCGAGCAATGTCTTCATGCAGCCGTTGCAAGGCTAAGTCCGAATGTCGTCGGCGTTCCGATTCCTCCGATTGACTGAGCGGGACGGGGCACTACACCCAGCATGAGATAAACACTTCACCTTCCAACCCATTAACTTGCGAGAGCTAGTGGAAAGAAGCCTTGAATAGGTTAAACACGATTAGTAGAAAGAACTAAGTGGCGGCCAAGGTATTTGTCGTCAGTTTTCATAACTATCACATGAAGGATATCTATGAAGATTTGGCACATGTAAACATTAAGTTTACGAGAGAAGAAATAGATGACTTTTCAAAATTGATTTGTTGGCCAAACCAGAGCTCATAAGACCTTAAAATGGATTTTATTCATAGGATATTGTGGATAGTACAGGTCCCAAATAGGATAAGATCATCTACAAATATAATTAGGAATAAGAAGCAGATGATTTGTGAAGTTTGATGCTCGAATGGTGATTATTTCTCTCCATGATAGTGATGTGTTTAGAGAGGACTTCACCACACATTAATAAATAGGTATGGAGAGAGAGGACAACGTTGTCTCAAGCCTCGACCGGGAGTAAAGGTATAAGAGGGTGTTCCTTTTATAAGTACAACAAAAGATACAAGGTTTAAATGCTGCATTATAAGATCATGGGACATTCCTGTAATCCCAAAACCATGTAGAACTTGGTTTATAAGATCCCAACTAAGCCTATCACAGGCTTTGGACATTTCGACTTTAAGGGCAAATGCACTATCCTGGGGACTGAAATTTGCCATGGAGTATAGGATTTCTTGTGCTATAATCACATTGTCACATATTTGTCTACCCGGCACACATTCGTTTTGGAAAGGACCAATGAGTTTGTGTAGGAGTGGTCTGATTCTGTTAGCAAGGATTTTGGAAATGGCTTTATAAAGGACATTGCATAGGAAAATAGGTCAATAGTTTGCTGGGCTATTGGGGCAGGAAACATTTGGAATTAGAACAATGTGGATGTGATTTAGACCTGGAGGCATTGTACTAGTCATGAAGAACGGTTGGATAAGAGAAATTACCTCGTTACCAATCGTGTCCCAGCTACGTTGGTAGAAAGATGCTGGGTATCCATTGGGTCTAGGGGCCTTTGATTGATGGAGTCCTTCAAAAATCAATTTGATTTCTTCAGAGGAGTAGGGACTGTAAATAGCTTTATTTTCAAGATCAATTTTATGAACCTTTGCAGTGATGTTAGCAGGAAGCAGAGATGTTTTTGAACATCTTCAAAGATCAATTTGAAGTGAGATACCATTGTATCATCAATTTCCTCGTATTCATAAGTTTGTTCTCCAGTCAATTTATGTAGGCTAGTGATGTTATTCTTTATTCTTCTACAGTTGATTACTATATTATTAACTAAATTCAATTATTTATTATATTATTAATTAAATTCAATTCGTAAAAATAAATTATAATTAATGAACCCAACCAACTTTCCTAAAAAGCAAAAATATTCCTAAAAATTACTCTCCTACATATGAGGGAATCTAAGGGCCAGTTTGCTTCTCATTTATAGCACAACGTTTTGAGTTTAAACTCAAAACCATTTAAAACAGCGTTTGGCAACCATATACTCGGAAATAACTTTTTAAATTTTTTTTTTTCCGATACCAACGTTATAAACCTGTTTTCAAAGAGTAGGTAAAACCTGTTTTCAAAGAGCAACTTTCCAAAAAAATCACTTTTGGTGGGCCCCTTACCCTACCCCTCCATCGAGTCTCTCTCTCCATCCCCTTCTATCTCTCTCTCTCCCCCATTGTTTCCTCCCCTCCCATGGCATCCATCGCATGGAGGACCTTCACTCCCATGGACTTCGACAACGCGGAGGAGGAGGTCGACCTCGGCTCGGCTCCGGCGGCCTCCATAGCATCCGCCGCGTGGAGGACCTCACCCCCATGGACTTCGACGACACGGAGGAACTCGACCTCGGCTCCGGCAGCCTCCATGGCATCCGCCGTGGAGGACCCTCATCCCATGGACTTCGACGACGCGGAGGAGGAGCTCGACCTCGGCTCCGACGACCTCCCATGGCATCCGCCGCGTGGAGGACCCTCACCCCCATGGACTTTGACGCAGAGGAGGAGCTCGACCTCGGCTCGACGGCCTCCATGGCATCCATCGCGTGGAGGACCCTCACCCCCATGTACTTCGACGACGCGGAGGAGGAGCTCGCCCTCGGCTCCGGCGGCCTCCATGACATCTGTCGCGTGGAGGACCCGCTACACCAGAACGGCCGCCGGCGTGGGCTCCTGCGGTGCCGCTCTGTAAGCCCGTGATCGTATTACGTTTCTGTATACGTGTACGTATCTCAGATTCGTATTTCGACTTATCCTAGTTAGATAGTCTTGGGTTCTTGTATTTGGCTCGGTTTGGCCTGGCTTGGTTTGGGTTGGGCTTGGATTGGTTTGGCTTGGTTTGGGCTAGCATGAACCCCTACCTACCACCACTACCATTTATTAACCCCAACTCCCTTCTCTCTCCTCATTACTCTTCTTCTTCTCCTTCCTTAACTCTCCACCTACCAGAAGGTCTAGGCAAGTACATCTTGTTTATGGAGGAACTCCAATCTTATTGCTTCATTCTCTTCCTTAAAGCATTCTAACTTACTTTAGAACTTGGCATTTTCACTTTCATGGCTAGATTCTTGTAGATCTATATTTACATTATTTTGGATTTCTTGGATTTTGATCTACTTAATCTTGTTATTTCTAAGTTTTGATGGTTCCATGTTGTAGAGTATTTCGTTCTACCCCATTTTGACCTATGAAAGTTCGGATTTGGGCTCCGGATGATAGAGTTATGCAGCTTGGAAGCCAAGGCTTATGGTGTACTTCTTCTCGGAAATTTGGAGAAGAAGCACAGTCCCGAGCCGCATGGTAGCACTTGACCGCATGAACATTCATGCGGCAAGCCAGTTCCAACCGCATGCGCTATTGCCTTGACTTGACCGCATGACAAGTTCATGCGGCAAGTATTCCTTCCAGCCGCATGAAGTCCTTCTTACTTAACCGCATGACTGAGCCTTCCCCGCCAGCCGCATGGGACTCTGCCCACCCTGAGCCGCATGAACTCAACACTCGCAAGCCGCATAGACCGCAGTCTCCCAGCCGCATGGGTTTGCTTCCCTTGACCGCATAAGTCATTGCTCCCCGCAGCCGCATGGGTTGCTCCTCCCCGGCCGCTATGTACTTGATTGATCAGCCAGCCGCATGGACCCATCCCCCGCCAGTCGCATGAATTTCTTTCTCTAGCCGCACGAACTTTTAAACTCATGACCGTATGCCCCTACCCTTCCCTGGCCGCATGGAACTTGATCCCGCCAAGCCGCATGAAGCTTACTTCCCTCTGGCCGTCATGATACTTCGCTGCATGACCCTGAACTTCCCTAAGCCGCATGCATTCCCTTAGACCCGAGCCATTCCAGCCGCATGGGCTGCTCCCTCCTTGGCCGCATGAGATCACTTCTTGGCCGCATATGCCTTAGCCGCATGACTCTCCTATAGCCCTGTGTACTATTATTTTATATTATTTGCCCATGCCTTGTAACCATTATTGTATATTTTTTTACGCCCATTTTATATCCTTACGCCTTTTTTCCCGAACTTGAAAATCCCGATTTGATTGACATGATTGAAATGATAATTGTACCTGGCATGGTGTGACCAATAACTGACCTGCTTGATAGTGGCCCGTGTGGTGCACTCCTGACCTGATAACTTGACCTGATAACTTGACCTGCTAATTCATGACACGACAGTGACCCGTGATGGTGCACTCTTGACAAGTACCCTGACAATGCATGATAGTGGCCCGCCGTGGCGCACTCTTGACAAGAAAACCTGACATGATATTCCTTGAAATGCTGTTGCGACGGCTAACACAACTTGACAAAAATAAATGCCTGGACACCGTGGGTGATTGTGTTTGTACAAATGAACCCGTCTTGTCTTGCATCATGTCTAGGGCATGATCCCTGAGTACCACGGTCAAGGATTCATACTGAATCTGGCTAGGTTAATGACTAGATTGATCAAATAGTTCATAGAGAATTTTCCAGTTACCTGTTGCCCCTTGGTCCCGGCCTTATATATATATATATACATAGGATTGTTGCTATCCGTCGAGATGAGCGCACTTCCAGCCCCGCTGTCGAGTGTGGTACCTTAGGACACATGTATCTTACTACAGTGTGTCTGCTATATCCTGCTATCTTTTCCTTTTCTTTGCTGGGATCACTCAGGTAGTAGCAAACAGGTAACCGGACTTGAAATTCTCATTGCATCTTGCTAGTAACTAGGCCTGTGATAATCCTAGTTAGTTAAAGTAGCAAGCCGTACTTATTGCTTGGCCGTGATGATTGTATGAGAATAACCTGTCTAGTCTTGTCTTAATTCCTGCACAAGAATTGCTACCTGCATGATTTTCTCATATTATTTTGCCGATAAGTGGTGGGAGAAGCCAAGTTCGTTCAGACGAAGGGCTACAACCCCGGTCCTTGTTTGGTTTACGGGTTGTAACCTGGTTATCTGAATAGTCCCATGGTCAACCCGTCGTATATCACCTGTTATGTTTTTTTCCTTAATTCCTATCTTTATTACCTTATTATTATTGTGCTAATTGCTGGTTTTAGTTCCTAAGTGAAGCCTCCTTTGTGGCACTTGCTCTTTCTGGAGTCTGACCCAGCTGGTTTTGTATGGCCAGATACCGGAGCAACAGCAAAGCATCTACCTGCTTTCCAGCCCGATAGTGACCGCCAGGCGTAACCAGGGCAACGAGTGGGTTTCTTTTGGCTCTCCCACTCTACTGTAATATTATTCTTTTGAGGCGTTTAGCCGACGAGCACTTGTTAGCTCGATGCACTTTACCTTCTGTCTGCCTACGGGCTGTAATCATGATTGGCAACTCGAGGTTGATCATGTATGACTTAACTCTTGCTAGTCCTTACATTTTGTACGATTAGCTTCATGATCATCTGGATATGTAATGTTTGGGACGCCTTAAATTGTATACTTGGTGGTCTGATATCTTGTAACTATTATTAGTTGGTTGAGATTGAGACAATAGGATAATTTATGACCTTAAGAGACTGTTGGCTTGTAGATAAACCCTCACATATCTAGACAGCCGTGACCGTATGGTGAGATGGATTCCATTTCATTATACGTAGCTGGCTATGTCTGCCCCCGCTCTCCAGTATTCTAGTTAGTTAATGTCACCCTCATTTCCCGTATTTCCCGTATTTCGTATTTATACTCGTATCTGGATTTTGGCATGTATTTTTATTTTTCTCAACTTGTGGAATTTCGGTATTTCTCGTATTTTGGATTTTGTCATGGCTCGGTTTTAATTGGTTTGGGTTGGTTTGGTTTGGTTTAATGTGTATTGGAACACCTTAGCCTATGCTCCACCCTCAACACACCACATCCCACCCTCTTTAAAACTCCACCAACTTTTTCTCTCTCCTCATAAACCTCCATTAATTTCTTCTTCTCCTTCCTCTACACAACACTCTTCTCCTTCCTCTCCACAACACCAATCCATAGGCAAGTGCACCTTGCCACCACATGAGAACCCCATTTTATTTGTCCATTTGCTAGTTTAGGACATGGTGATCAACATTAGAACTTGGTATTTTGAGACTTGGAGTCTCCATTGTTCTAGATCTAAGTTTTTACTATTTTTGGTTTTGCATGGTTTTGATCTATTTAAGTTGGATTTTTATGGGTTTTGATGTTTCCATGTGGAAGAGAGTTCAATTCCACCCTGGTTGGAACTTTGGAAATCCGGATTTGGAGTTCGGATGGCCAAGTTGTGATGTTTTGAAGTTTTGGGAGCCATTGGAGCTTCTTCTCAGCCATGGGGAAGAAGACCCTTTTCCCTTGCGTGCGTGCTTTTGTGCGTACGCAGCTCCCTGCGTGCGTGCTTTTGTGCGTACGCAGCTCCCTGGCGTGCGTGCTTTTGTGCGTACGCAGCTTCCCTGCGTGCGTGCTTTTGTGCGTACGCAGCTCCCCTGCGTGCGTGCTTTTGTGCGTACGCAGCTCCCTGGCTGTGCGTGCTTTTGTGCGTACGCAGCTCCCCTGCGTGCGTGCTTTGTGCGTACGCAGCTTTCCTGCGTGCGTGCTTTTGTGCGTACGCAGCTCCCTGGCATGCGTGCTTTTGTGCGTACGCAGCTCCCCTGCGTGCGTGTTTTGTGCGTACGCTGCTCCCTGCGTGCGTGCTCGTGTGCGTACGCAGCTCCCCTGCGTGCGTGCTCTTGTGCGTACGCAGCTCCCCTGCGTGCGTGCCCTTGTGCGTACGCAGCTCCCCTGACCCCTTGCTTAACCCATTGGCTCTTGGAGTATTGGTTTTATTTCTCGACTTGGTTTCTCTTTTATGGATTGGGTTTTCCTGAGATCTGTTCAACACAGCACGACTATCTTGACCCGACACGGCCTAACACGGTTTTCAAGTAATTGTTTATGACTAGTATGGTTCTCGAGATTTTCTGTGGATTATGACCTTGGTATTCTCTGATCTCCTTGCTAGTGACCCAGTGGGGTGCACACCTAACTTGTAACTTGTAATTAATCCTTGTGACTTGATAACTTGATAGTGGCCCGTGGCGGCGCACTCCTGACTTGTAGCATGACTTGATAACTTAACGCTGTTGCGACGGCTAACTTGACATGCTAAGTGAATTCTTGACACCGTGGGTGATTGTATTGAATGTGCTTGTGTAAGCTACCAGTCTTGTCTCGCATCATGTCTAGGACATGAATCCCTGGTTTCCTACGGTCAGGGATTCATACTGAATCTGGCTAGGTTAATGACTAGATGGATCAAATAGTTCATGGAGAAATCCCCAGTTACCTGTTGCCCCTTTGGTCCCGGCCTTATACATATACATGGAATTTGTTGCTATCCGTCGAGATGAGCGCACTTCCAGCCCGCCGTCGAGTGTGGTACCTTAGGACACATGTATCTTACTACAGTATGTCTGCTATATCCTGCTATCTTTTCCTTTTCTTGCTGGGATCACTCAGGTAGTAACAAACAGGTAACCGGACTTGGAATTCTCATTGCATCTTGCTAGTAACTAGGCCTGTGATAACCCTAGTTAGTTAAAGTAGTAAGCCGTAGTATCTGCTTGGCCGTGATTGATTGAATGAAGTATAACCAGTCTAGCCATGTCTTGGTCCAGTACAAGATTGCTTCATGTCTTGATTTCATACATTATTATCTTGCCGATAAATGGTGGAAAACCAAGTTCTGTTCAGGTGAAGGGTTACAACCCCGGTCCTTGTTTGGTTTACGGGTTGTAACCTGGCTATCGGAATAGTTCCATGGTTATCTCGTCGTATATCATCCTGACATGTTTTTCGTAAATTCTAGTTTTAATATTAGATTTTTGTGCTGATTGCTGGCTTTTGTTCTTATTTCGTGGCCCACTTGTGGCACTTGCTCTTTCTGGGGTCTGACCCAGCTGGTTTTGTATGGCCAGATACCGGAGCAGCAGCAAAGGATCTACCTGCTTTCCAGCCAGATGGTGACCACTAAAGGAAATCCTGGCAACGAGTGGGTTTCTCTTGTTCTCCCACTGTAATTGTACATTATTCTTTTGAGGCATTTAGCCAACGAGCACCTGTTAGCTCGATGCACTTTACTTTCTGTCTGCCGACGGAATGTAAACATGATTGGCAACTCGAGGTTGATCATGTATGACTTAACTCTTGCTAGTCCTTACATTTTGTACGACTAGCTTCATGATCATCTGGATATGTAATGTTTGGGACGCCTTACAATTGTATATTTGGTGATCTGATATCTTGTTACTATCATTACTTGTTGAGATTGGGACATTAGGCTTGTTATTGACCCTAAGAGACTGATGGCTTGTAGATAAACTCTCATATTTCTAGACAGCCGTAACCGTATAGTGAGATGGATTCCATTTCATTATACGTAGCTGGCTATGTCCGCCCCCGCTCTCCATTGGTTCTGGGGCGTGACAGTTAAAGTAGCAAGCCGTACTTATTGCTTGGCTGTGATTGATTGTATGATAATAACCTGTCTAGTCTTGTCTTGATTCCTGCACAAGAATTGCTACTGTCATGATTTTCTCATATTATTTTGCCGATAAGTGGTGGGAGAAGCCAAGTTCCGTTCAGACGAAGGGTTACAATCCCGGTCCTTGTTTGGTTTACGGGTTGTAACCTGGTTATCTGAATAGTCCCATGGTCCCGTCGTATATCACCTGTTATGTTTTTTTCCTTAATTCATGTCTTTATTACCTTATTATTATTGTGCTAATTGCTGGTTTTAGTTCCTAAGTGGAGCCTCCTTTGTGGCACTTGCTCTTTCTGGGGTCTGACCTAGCTGGTTTTGTATGGCCAGATACCGGAGCAGTAGCAAAGGATCTACCGCTTTCCAGTCCGATGGTGACCGCCAGGCGTAACCAGGGCAACGAGTGGGTTTCTTTTGGCTCTCCCACTCTACTGTAACATTATTCTTTTGAGGCGTTTAGCCGACGAGCACTTGTTAGCTCGATGCACTTTACCTTCTGTCTGTACGGCTGTAATCATGATTGGCAACTCGAGGTTGATCATGTATGACTTAACTCTTGCTAGTCCTTACATTTTGTACAACTAGCTTCATGATCATCTGGATATGTAATGTTTGGGACGCCTTACAATTGTATATTTGGTGGTCTGATATCTTGTAACTATTATTAGTTGGTTGAGATTGAGACAATAGGATAATTTATGACCTTAAGAGACTGTTGGCTTGTAGATAAACCCTCACATATCTAGACAGCCGTGACCGTATGGTGAGATGGGTTCCATTTCATTATACGTAGCTGGCTATGTCTGCCCCCGCTCTCCAGTATTCTGGTTCTGGGGCGTGACACGCTCCTCCCTCTCACGAGCTGGAGGTGACCGACGAGGGCGACATGGCGGACGAGGGAAGGGTTGGAGGCGAGGCCGAGGAGGAAGTCAGTGGAGACGAGGCTGGTGGAGGAGGATCTGGGAAGCGGAGGGGTCGGCCAGGTCTTGTCCTCCGCGAGGACGATCTGGGAAGCGGAGGGGTCGGTGTCGGACACCGGACATGGGACACAGGAGAAACACAAATTATTTCATTAAAAAAAATAATTTTTCTTTTACCAAACATAATTTTTAACTTTGGTTTCTCAAAACTAATTTTCAGATGAAAGTAACCAAACGCAAACTTAAAATCTTACTCAAAAAATAATTTTATAATTTACTAGAAATTTTTTTTCAGAAAACATATCCAAACGGACCCTAAATCTCCCACTCTCAATTTCCAATTCTACACTTACCAAACATGGACAAGGAATCGAAAACTTATTCCCAAACTTATAAAACTTGAACCAAACAGTCATAATGAGAATACTACTAATTCTATATTCCTGAAATCAAATTCCCTATCATTTTTTTTAAAACTACATTTTTATATTTGAAGAATATATAAATATTCCTGAAATAAATAAATAATAATAATAAAACTGAAAAAAAAAGACTAACATGCGGTAAAAAACCAAAAAATAACCCAAAAAATAACATCAACAAAAAAATCTAAAAAAATGAAAGAGGGGGGGGGGGGGGGGGGGGGGGGGGGGGGGGGGGGGGTGTTGTATCATAGTCAAAAAAAATAAAAATTGAAAAAAAGAAATATTAAAAGAACTAACAAAAAACATTCTTAAAAAATGAAATCTTTTAAAAACTGAAAAACAAAAAAAATCATAAAAACCCAAAAAAATCTTTAAATAAATGCAAAAAGAACAAAAATAACTGTAAAAAAAAATTAAAAGGATAGAAGACATGAAAAAGTAAAAAAATAAAAAATAAAAAAGAGTAAAAAAATAAATTAAATTAAATTTTTGCCCACAAAAAAATACCCACATATTCTTGAGAGAATTTTCATATTTTGTGCGTAAATTATTTATCGAGATATTCGTAATTTCCGAAAATAAAATTTTATAAGCTAAACAAATATAAAAAATTAGTTTCTTAACCTAAATTTGTCAAAGAATAAAAATATACATGGGTACCAAAGCGGTGTGTAGGAAAAAAAAATCCATCTTGTTACAAAGGTAGGAAAAACGAAAGAGAAAGAATCCACTTTGTGGACAAATGGCTATTCTCTTTTTTCATTTCATTTCATTTCATATGATTCAGTCAGTAGGTTCTAAGATTGGCGATCAGGCCATTGCTTTCACCAAGTCAAGGTCAAGGGCCCAGTATTATTCTTAGATCAACCAAGATGCAAAAAATCGAACTGAAGCAAGTTTCCCCTTGGAGAACAAAATGTTCAAGTTCCACACAAGCATTATCTCTGACTTCCTTCCACAATATCTAGCATTATCCCTCACATAGTTTCTGGCCAACATTGTAATAGAGCCATCAACCATTAGCATAATATTAACTGTTCCACAAGTTGCAATCATAGACTACTATTCCAATAAAGATGCATCTTAAGTAACATAAATAAATAGCTGTGCATCTTGTGCACATGCTAGAATTTTGAACGAAAGCATCATAGTCGAACACACGAGGATTGCATTGTTCTGGTCATCTAGCACCACGTTCCCGTTCTAAAATAGGTCTTCAGCTTTTTCTCATCTTAGACCTTGCATATCTGAGAAATATGGAGTGAAGGAAAAAAATGTCCAATTGGATGGAGGGGCAGAAGGAACAAAGGCCTAGAAAATAAATTTTGATTGATAAACTAGACAATCAAGTTTATTTAACTTCCCGGGAGATGAATAAAAGAGAGAATTTCTCAACAAAAAAAAGGGAAATAAGAGACACTTAACAAGTTAAATAAGAGACACTTAACATAGGATACTCCACATGCATGTCACCATGCTCAGAAGACAGTGAAGTGACTCGGAGCTTTTCCCTGGCTTCAGTTGCCATTTCAACATCCTACAAATCCAAAATGATATGATAATCACTATAATTTGTAGATCTAACCAGCTAAAGGGCCCATATGGTCGACGAACTGGCATATATAACGGTCTCGAGGCATAAGCACACATAAATTTCACATCATTAATGCTCACAAGTTAAATAATAAAATGCAATGCAAAAATTGAGGACATCATATATCGGTTTTCTGTAAACGATCTCAACATTTTCAACAGCTAGATGGCACCAAGAGCCACAATGTTGTGTGTTTGGTAATAACTTGTATGGGCACATTTGCAAAATGGACTGGTAAAGGTTGGATAGCAAAAATATAAGAGGGTGAAAAAAAATACAAAGAAAGTTTGAAAAAGTTCTCAACGACTATAAAACATGAAAAAGGAGAAAGTCCACCTACAAAATCAAAATGTACAGATCTAGGCTATAAAACATGTAAAAGGCAGACAACCATGCATGACAAGATAATTTGAGACTCGTTTCTGCGTTTTGTTAGTAGATAGGCCTGCAGCTGTGGGAAGTGTGAAACATCTTGTACCACCTGCACACCAGACACGTGCAACACAAGAATAGATCCTCAGAAAAGTAATTACATGGATCGAGGAATTTTCTTCATGGACCATTGAAGACTCAAGAATACACTCAGCAAAGGCTCTTTGCCAAAGTTTGATAATCAAATAGGACAGGATTGAGGCTGAAAATACCATCAAGATAGCACACAATGAGATGGGATGTTTCGCTTGGATTTGCGATGAGAGGCTCACGAGAATAAACTTATCTTACTTCTCTACCTCTCTTGGGTCTTTGAAGTAACTTCAGCAACATCACCAGTTTCAGATCATGGTAACCTCAGTGTTATGGAGAATGAAGGAGGGGGCCTGGAGCACTGAGAGGAATTAGGGTGTGATTAGGTGACGGAGAACCAATTCAACCCGTTTGGATTTAGTTCAAGATCGAGTTTGATGAGGATTGATTTGAGATTTTTAGCTACAGGGTCTATTTTCGGGTGCACTTGCTTAGGTTTTATTTATTATTGTTAGCATTGATGTAGTAGGATTTGGTTTTTATTTGGTAACGAGGATTAGGGTTTTATATCTTTAGGCCAAGCTACCCGTGGCCTAAATAAACACTCGTCATCTTTTTAATTGAATGAAGGGTTGATTAATTTTTTATGTTTGCAGAGTGATTCATATTCTAATTAAAATTCTTCTTCATTTTTATCTTTATTTTACGAAACCCTAAATCCAAAAAACCTCAAACTACTTTTCCCTCTCGAGATAAATTGTTGTTGCCGGTATGATCTTACTGTAGCCGTTTGCGACAAATCCCGCCTTCAATCATGCTCAATCTCGTCTAAAACAGAAAATTTACTGTAGAGTAACATATTTTGACAAAATTGCGTGCAGGATAACATGTTTGGGTAAATTACAAATAGGAAACCAATCCGACAGAGCGTCTGGCGGAAATTGGGCATGCCCAATTTCCGCCAGACTGTCTGGCGGAAATCCAGCGCCTAGACGCGTGGCGCACAACGCAGGCTCGGTTCGGATTGTGTTTATTTTTTTATTTATTTTTTTCACCCAAACAAAAGCTCCCCCCTCCCGTCTGCAAACAAAGTAGGCATAGCTCCCCCCCTAGGCGCTCAATTTCCGCCAGACTGTCTGGCGGCCCAATTTCCGCCAGACGCTTTGTCGGATTGTTTTCGTTTTTGTAATTTCCCCAAACTTGTTATCCTGCACGCAATTTCGTCCAAATCTGTTACTCTACAGTAAATTTTCTGCGTCTAAAATTCCGAATCTAAAAATTATTACACAGCTTTATGAAATTTGCCATATCTTCTGGTACATATGTCCATTTTGGAATTGCGACCCCGATTTGAAAATTGCCAGATCTTCAACTCCCATATTCGAAGTTTTTTTCAATTCTGTAGGTAAGTCTTCGAATCTGCTGTCTACAGATTTTGGAACACTGCATTTTTCGGTAAAACTCAAACCCTACTTTGAACTTGTGAACTCCGAATAACTGCTTGGATTTTTTTGTTAGTAGATTATTACTTTTTGTTCAAAATTAAGCCTTCGTAAATCTCAATTCGTTATGTGAATCGACCCATTGGATTGCCCTATAGGTCATGTCCTGCGGCATTAGGTTTTAGATGAAGAGCTATGATGATAAGTAGCTTTAAGGGTTTGGATGAAGGGCCAGGATGGAGTTTTATCTAGGCGGAGGTAGGTTTGGAAGAAATTTCATTTTTTTTGCAGAATTTTTTTTATTTTTGTGGGAAGAGGAGCTAGGTCCAACGTGGGCTAATGGTCAGCCCAACTAGAGCGTATGATATCAGCCCAAGTGGGTTGATCATGAATCAGACACAATTATTGAGGATTAGCAGCAAAGAAACAAGAATCGAGCCTAGGCCGAAGAGATGTAATAAGATTTGGACTTAGCCCGGAGGCTGAGGTAATTATTCATGTTCGCTCCCACCGGAATTCGAACACCGTCCACTCGGGTCTTATGCATCCACTATAGCCACACTCTAGCCACTTAAGCTACTAAGTCTTCACTATATATATATATTTTTTTTGGAATAAGGGTGAATTTATTCCTCGCATATAGCGGAAAAGGTATTAAAGTACAACATCACAACTTTCCATGCCCCAATAATACTATTATGGGACCATTACAGATACATCGAATTCTATATTATGTAGAATTCCAATAGGGGGGGGGGTAGTCAAGCCCTCAAAGATACGTCTGTTCTGCTCCTTCCAGATGTGCCAAACAGACGCAGCAAGACGAACTCTGGCTCTTCTAGCCCACCCCGGATCCCGTCCTCTGTGATCTCGGATCCAGCTGAGGATGCTCCGAATGTCCCGGTCCATCCCCACTCCTCCTCTCAGCTGTGCATACTGCTCAGTCCAAATGTGCCAGGTCACCGGGCAACCAAAGAAGAGGTGCCCCATAGATTCATCTTCATCATTACATAGCACACATTTGGCATCCGGAATCTGCATCCCAAACCGGATGAGTCTGTCTCTCGTCATCAATCTACCCCGGAGAAGGCGATAAGCACATAGTTGTATTTTCCGTGCAACGCCCTTGCCCCAAATGAAGTCCACCTCCTCCGCCTGGTCGTGGTGTGTCCGAACCAAATCGTAGCAGCTACGAAAGCAGAATAGACCTGACCCGCCCCCCGTACCTGGACCAGCCCAGCTCCATGTATCCTCCGCCTGGCTAGTGTCGATAGGAATAATACGAATCTCCTCGGCTAGCTGAGCAGTATATGCATATCCCTCTGGCCTCCAAACTCCATCTCTGATGATCCGACTACATGTGAGCCCCCTGCCCGCTTCTCTGTCCAGCTGCCCTCCCCTAATCTCGAGCAATGATCTGGAACCCAACCAGGGGTCCAGCCAGAGGTCGGTAGTCGTCCCATCCTTCATGTGCCTGCAGATAGCGGACTGAAGCACAGGTCTACACCTAAGGATGGCCTTGAACGTGACCGAGAAATTATTGTCTATCCTGCAAGCCCAGAAGTTGGTCCTCCTCAGGTATCTGTTTGCCATCCATCTAGCCTAGAGCGACCCCCCTTGATGAATCTCCAGGCCATCTTTACACAAGCTGCCTTCCTGACCGTGTGAAGAGGCCTCAGACCCACTCCTCCTTCCTCCCGTGGCCGACATAACTGGTCCCAGGATATCGCATGCATCCCCCCTCCAAATAAAGTCAGCACAAATGGCCTCTACTTTACGAATAGTAGCCGTGGGGATCTGGATAGACTGGAACCAGAACATCGTGATGCCTGCAATCACTGACCGCACCAACTCTATCCGGCCGCCGAAAGATAGACCCGCAGCTTGCCAGCCTTCCACCCTCCTCTGAGCAAAGTCCACCAAGCTGAGACAATCCTGCTCTCTGGCATAGTTGACCGTCAGCGGAACCCCCAGATATTTCACTGGGAGCTCGCCTCTATCCACCCCTAAAGCGAAGGCTCTCTCCTCCTGCTGTGTGCACCGGGAGCTAAAGTAGTCTCTGCTCTTCTTCCTGTTTAACTGGAGCCCAGAAAGCCGCCCGAACTCCTCCATAATGTCAGAGAACGCTCTCATTCCCCGCATGGACGGCTGGAGAAGCACCAATAAGTCGTCAGCATAGATTAAGTGGGAGACAACCGGACGCACCAACCGAAAAAAGGGGGACTATCCTCTTGCTATGCACTGACGTTTCCATCATGCAGGTAAAGTACTCCATCACCAAGGTAAATAGATACGGGGAGAGGGGGTCACCCTGCCTCAACCCCCTATTGCTACTGAAGTAGCCATGCGGCGTGCCCTGGATGAGGACTGAGAAAGTAGGGGAGCAGATGCACTCCCTCACCCTCGCAACCCACCTCTCATCAAATCCCATGGCAAGCATCAGGTGACACAGGAAGTCCCTGTTGACCGTATCATAGGCTTTCCGGAGATCAAGCTTCACACAAGCCTTCATCCCCCCAGGTTTGCTGAACTCCCTCACCATCTCATGCGCCAGCAGGCTGTGCTCCGCAATCGATCGGCCCTTGATGAACGCTGCTTGGTTCTGGGACACCAATCCCTGCATAATCCCCTCCATACGCCTGCACATAAGATGAGTGATAATCTTGTAAAGAAAATTACAGCAAGCAATGGGCCGAAAATCCGCAAGTGAGGTCGCTCCCTCCTTCTTAGGAACCAGCGTCAAGAAGGTGTGGTTCATCTCCTTCAGAAGCCTGCCCTCCACAAAGAACTCCTGAACCGCCGCCAGAACATGGGTCTTAAGCACACCCCAGTGTCGCTTAAAGAACCCCGAAGAGAAGCCATCAGGCCCGGGAGCTTTGTTTGGGTTGGCCTTCATAACAATATCCTCCACCTCCTCCATCCTCACAGGTGCCAGAAGCAGCCTGTTCCCATGTCGGGACACCAGTCTCTTCGTGACAAGAGGAGGGAACGTGCTAGAGTAGCCAGTCTGCTGATAGAGGGCCGCGTAGAATCTGACTGCCTCCTCCTGGATCTCCGTCGGGTCCCCAACAAGACGCCCCTCAGCATTCAGAAGTCTGGAGATGATGTTCCGGTGCTGGCGGGTGCGGATCACATCGTAGAAAAACTTGGTACAACGGTCACCATCTTTAAGCCAGGCACACTTAGCCCTCTGTGCCGCACTAATCTCCTCCTGCTGGCGCATGATGCTGACCTCCCCAATTAGGAGCTTCTCCTTGGCCGCCAGCTCCCCGTTAAGAATATCAGCTTGAAGGGCCACCTGGATGTCCCGAAGCTCGGCTTCCTTATCTGCCAGAGAAGTCCGCGGAATCGTCTTCACCCACCCCCTGATAACCCGCTTGAGCTGCTTAAGTTTGTGAACCATGCGGGACTGAGCCGTGCCCTCCCGGAAGTGCTGCATCTCTCCCTTAACCACCTCCTCATATCCGGCCGACAGATACCAGCTGTTGTTATACCGAAATGGCCTCGCCCTCAGAGTAGGTCTCTCACCGAAGCCAACCCGGATAGGAGAATGATCGCTAGTACCCGCCGCCAGACCTTCCGCCACCGAGTTCGGAAAGCACCTGAACCACTCACTATTGCCCAAGACCCGATCCAACTGACAAGCAATCCGGTTATGAGTAGCCTTGTTGTGCCAGGTCCAGATATGACCAGCTCGCTCCAGCCCCCGCATCCCGGACAGAAGCAGACACCTCTGGAAGTCATATAAGATCGAATTCGGAACAGGACGACCTCCCACCTTCTCTTGGCGAAGCAGCATAGCATTGAAGTCCCCCATGATGAGCAGAGGAAGAGACAGATTGTCCGCCATGAGACCCAGATGCACAATGTCCTCCCACAAAGCCTCCCGAAGTCTCCTGTCATTGTGCTCATAGACAGCCCCTAGGATGAATCGGAACCCACCTTTGTTCACAAAAGTAACCCCGATGAGTTGTTCAGATTTGTGGATCTGCACCCCTTCCCAACTTCCCTTATTCCACCTAACCCAGATCCTTGCCATTCCACAAAGATCTAAGTTGTGAATATGATCCCAGTTTGTCGGAGTCCTACGTGAGAGCATAGCGGCCCCTCTAATCTTCGTCTCCAGTAGGATGGCAATGTCACATGCCTCTCGTCTCAGTACCCCTCCAATCTCCCTCCAACGTCCTATAGAACACCCCCCTAATGTTCCATGCTAGGACCGACATCTAATAAAGAGAAGATGGGTCCCCCTGGCACTCGTCTGGATCCTGATCAATGATAGCATCTATCATAGAAGAAGGAGCAAGGTGGGCCTGTATCCTGCTGAGTGTAAGGGCCCAGTCAGGATTGTCTTCACTCTGGTCATCCATATCTCTCGCCTGCGGGATATCCTCCCGTATGGCCGGGGCATGCCTCTTCCTGCTGCTGTACACCATGATCTCCGGGGGGGCTCCCGTCACAATCTGACTACCACCAGCCACGGACATACCCCTGGTCACGATGGTCCTCTGTGGTATGAACAGGACCAGTGCACCCTGCGTGCTCTCCTCTCTCTACGGTGATACTGCTTCCAGCCTCCTGTCAACCTCCATCCCTGTGACCTCCTCCCGATGTCTGACTGGCTCCGTCTCCCCCGGCAGTTGACTAGAGGTCGTCTCCTTCCTAGGTGTCTCTGTCTGCGTCGTCTGTGGCCTGGCAGTCTCCTTCCCCTTGTATTGGCACGCACTAGTAGGATGTCCAAAGCACTCACAGTGAGAACACATAGGGGGAAAGTCATACTCCACTGCCTGTGTCAGAATCTCCCCAGACGGTACCTGATACTCGAGCGTACTCGGTAGCACAGAGCCCGCCTTGATCTCCACGAAGACCCTGGCATACATCAGTCTGGTACGAAAAGTAGTGGCCTCGTCTGCTTTAATCGGCTTCCCCACTAGACTGGCAAGTCGCATGAGGAGCGGGACACTCCAATACTTTACTGGAGACTCAGAGAAATGGACCCAAATGGGGATAGCGTTCAGCACCTCCTTCTCACACCTCAACTCCGGCGTCCACTCCTTCAGTATGATGAGTCTCCCGTCAAATGACCAAGGCCCCCCCCTGAAGAATCCTGGACACATCCTCCGCTAATCCAAATTTGACATAATAGAACCCGTTCTCCCTAGAGAAGAATTCCATGCTCCCTTTGGGTCGCCAGACCCTCTCCGCATATCCCCGAATTTGGCCATAGAACGGCTTGTTTCCTAACACATATAACACCAGAGTGTTCTTCCAGAATTCGGAAACAACCGCTATTTCTTCAGCGGGGAAATACGCCCGAAGTCCCCCTCCAACCGACATCGGTGGAACAAACTCCATCGACATCGGACTTTTCTCAGTCACAGGCGTGCAGACCTCCTTCCATGACCGAGGCCTCTGCTCCACAGGGAGCGTCCTGGTCGGGGGGTTAACAGGGTCCTGGCCTGTCTTGCCAGTATCGGTAGCAATACCCTTAGCCTTCTCGGCCGCCGTCGCCTTAGGCCTCCAACCCGGAACTGATCGCACCGTGCCTCCCCCCCGGCGCCGGGGATCCATAGCGCCAATTAGGGGTCGATTCCCATGATTTCCTGTCCCCGCCCTTCCCACACCTTGGAACTGTGCTCCTCTCCATCCTCCAGATCGTCGTCTCGTCACGGTCTGCCAGCCGGCATCCCCAGAGTTGTCCCCTCCGGACCCGAACTCGAAAACAGAAGTCTTTCCTCCGGGAGTGCCACCACCACCACCACCGCCGCTGCCACCCGACCCCCCCCCCCCCCCCCCGCGAGGGGCACTTCTATCTCACTGCATCCAACCCACACTCACATTTATTCCTCCACATGGAATTAAATGTGCTTCTCCCGTTGCTCGAACCTGCAACCTCTTGGGAGGATGTGCCTCACTCTAACTACTTGAGCTAGAGGTCATTGGCTCTCTCTCTCTCTCTCTCTATATATATATATATAGGCTGAGGTAATTATTCATGTTTGCTTCCACCGAGATTCAAACACTGTCCACTCGGATCTTATGCCTCCACTTTAGCCACACTCTAGCCACTTAAACTACTAAGTCTTCACTATATATGGAAGAAGGTAATTGTATTAATAAAATCAAAAAATTATATATATATATATATATATATATATATATATATATATATATATATATATATATATATATGGAAGAAGGTAATATATATATATGGAAGAAGGTAATTGTATTAATAAAATCAAAAAATTATAAATACAAGAGACAATTCAAGGATGCACTTTCCCTCATTATACTGACATCCTGCTCAATGTTATGGATAATCCCAATGATAGAAATCACCGACCCCTCAAAGATACGATTGTTCCGCTCTTTCCAAACATGCCAAACCGTTGCATCAAATCTGATCCGGGCCTCGTTGTACCAAGCAAAACCTCTTCGCTTCTCTCTTCTGATGACCTCGACGATTGCTCTCCAGTCATGAATTCCCTTACTGGATAAGCCCAACCTATCATATTGGGCTAGCCAAATATCTCATACCATCGGACATTGGAAGAATAGGTGTCATGGATTCATCCCTCTGCCTGCACAGTATACATCCCTAGGCCTCCAGCTCCAGTCCAAATCTTCGCAACCTATCAAGTGTGAGTAGTCTTCCCAGGCTCAATTTGTATAGACACAACTGCATTTTACGAGCAACCCCTTTGGCACAGAAACGTCAATGCTTACGTCAGTGCAATCATGATGTTTTGTCCGTATACAGCAGAGAAATGCCACATGGAGCTATGCGCCATCATTTGAGACGCATAGGGATGCATGTGCAGTCCTTGAAGTTCTCTCCTCGTCTATGTGCGGGTGACAGTGGACAGTTACGAATTTGAGGCGATCTTGCTCATTAAATGTGAATATTAATGCTCGTATGCATTGAATGCGCATACGTTTCAGATGACAGCAGTTATATTAATGAGGATTTTTGAATTGTTGCAACATATGACACGTGTTAAGCTCCAGGTTGTGCACATAAGTTCAAATCCATTTTATGTGCTGGAATTGCAAGACTATATGTGCATGCATATAGAAAATAGTATTTTCAGTTTCATGAGCGTATAGCCATTACAGTGTGAATAACTATAGATATTAGATAGCTTGGGACATGTGCTTTCCAAGGGGTCTTCATTCTTGAAATCCACGGGTCTTCTTTTCATAAGTCTACCAAGAGCATATGTGCTGCCGAATTCTGCCAGTAAGCCAGACTTAGCAAGTTTCATCCATTTTCACATCGAATCATCAATTGAGTAAAGAAGTCAACAGTCGACTTGATCTTCATCGCCACACTTCCCTAGATATATTATTGTACATAGAAATGTTGTATAGGATTCTTTATACCTTTTTCTTAAAATAAAATAAAAGTTATTCAACTTTTGTTGTGAAAACAAAATGACGACTCTGTTGGAGAAGGTTTTCTCCTCCGACGAGAAAATAGGGACACAATCCGATTTCACGAAGATTGATACTATGTAAGAGACGGTGGTCGTGCAATTCGACCAACAAACTTTTGAGACGATGCTCTCTCGGGTAGCCTAAACCCTTTACGATTGGCGAAGCTGAAGAAGTTTTGCAGGAATTGGCTCCCCAAAGTTCGTGTTGCTGAGCTAAGTGTTGTTGATGACCACGTGAAGGCTCTGTTGGCACATAACCCAGTGAAGGCTCTGTTGGTGCATAGCCCAGTGAAGGCTCTGCTTGCACACAACCCAGTGAAGATTCTGCATGCGCATAACTTAGTAAAGTTTCCGCCTGCGAGTAACTCCTCATAGACTTTGTACGTGCATGACTCCTCGAAGCTTCTGTCGGCGCATGGAGTTGAAGGTAAGTTTATGTGTACTCCATCCTTGGGTCTGCCAGTGAGCATGCCAAGATGTCGCATTCTATGCACGATAAGCAAAGTGCTAAATACTTGGATTTCAACAGAGGAAAACACTACGATGTTCAAAATCCAAGTGTCAAGCACTCTTCCAAGTTTATGCGTGCACGGTGCAGTGCACAGAAGTGATGGAAACAACATTGTTGATCCTCAGCCTATCCACGTGAAGTGCAACTCTCTTGCATGCACAGACAAGGCCATGCGCGCCCAAGATTTTGTAGAGTGAATTCTCCTCACAAGCATCAGTACATGCGCATAAAGAAGAATTATTCCTTTAACAAAATATCCTACCCCGGCGATCCTATATGCTCAAGCTCTAGAATTGGAAATGAAGTTGATCATCTTTACTATGCGCCACAGAGTGCCAAGTCAAAGAAGTCCAAAGCAGGACAAGGCATGTACACCCAAGCTGCTGAACCTATTGTCATGCGTAGACTGGTTCCATGTGCCAAAATGGCATTAAACACAGACTCATGTCCAATTCATGCGCGTGAAGTGAGTCTGAAATCAAAGTCTTCCTAGCAAAACCCATGTACATTTCATGCACGTAAAGTGGGCCGGAAAGCAAAGTCCTTACATACGGATTCATGCGCAGTCTTCTCTATGCGCGTGAAGTAGATCTACCGACAAAAACTTCCTTCTCCGACTTGGATAATGTAGTCAATTACAAACGTAAAGAGAGGAAGTCACCTACTGTCAATGTGGTGCCCATTCAACGATATCACTGTGCAACCAACTGCATGAGAGACTGCTCCTCTGCACGTGTAGCATAATTCTTCCTTATGCGCAGAAGGCAGTGATCCTATGCGCATATTTCAGCAGAATTCACTACGTGCAAGCGACAATGTTCCATGAGCAAATCAACAACCAGCTTATTTATGTGCAAGTAGCATTGTTCCTATGCACATGGTTCAGCATACTCATTTATGCACAGAAGACGGTGTTCTTTTGTGCAAAGTTCAGCCTTTTCTTCTAGTTGCTACTGTCAACATGACAAGCTGGGATTCAAGGCGAAAGCAAGGGGTAGTATCCCTACTGAGGGCAGTGTTTCCTCAAACCTACTCTCCAGCTGGGGGTAGTGGCTCTTCTTCAGAGTCAGAAACGGACAATGTAGATTCTGTATGTGCCTCTATTTCAACAACTCAGTCATTTGGTGATGAACAAGTGCTAACATCCTATATGGCTAAAGAAGATGATCGCCGTGACAATCACATAATCAGACGCCTTGACAGATTGGATGCTACACTCCAAGAGCTTTAGGCAATGATACACAAACGTGGACCTCTCAGCAAGCTGCTTTGTCAAATGTCGGGGGTGGGACCCAGTCAGTACATTTGTTCAACATACAGTCACGATGTCGATTCAAGATGTCGTTCGTGCGTAACAAGCTCATATGGATTCTCATGCTTACAAAGAGACCATTTCCAACCATACACGAATGAATGGGATGAGGTAGTGTGTCACGTCCTGCGGGAGCGATAGTCCTCGCTATAGCGTGATGCCGCACGAGTCTAGGTTGCACTCGTGCAAGGCGGGTTCCATAACGGCCGATTACAACAGTTTGCGACATGGTCGTCGCACAGAAGTCCCAAGCAGAAACATTGAATAAACAAGGCAACACAAGTATTGAAACAAAATCAGAGTTTTTTTATTGATACTGAAAAATTACAAAGGCACGAAGCCAAAATTACAATCACTCGGGCTCACAATCCCTCTGATTACAATCACTCTGCTCTCTCTCATCTCTCAATACAATGAAATATAGGTGCCCCTTCGGCTTGCAACTTGAAGGTGCTTCGGAAGACGATGTCCATACATTATGTCCCGTATAAGTGAAGACTTCAATACGGCTGCACGTACTATGATGCATAATTTGATACTACATGGCATCGTACTATGATGCATAAATAAGCCATCTGAGCCATATTATTCTATTTTTTCCTTCGTCTTGGTTTCACTTTTTTGTGCAGGACTGTGGCATTGATGGGAAAATGGAGATGGCTTTGCTTGCTTGGAAGTTGATACTACCTGTAAGTTTTTTATGGATTTGTCTTAGCTTGGAAGTTGAAAGTTTGAATGTAATTTTTTATGGTATTTAACTTCTCTCGTCAAATTTGTGTTGGCTTGGAAAATGTTTTATATCATATGTGGATGGACCTGCTGTACGTGTAAACTGGAAAATATAGATGATATTTTGTGATGAAACTGGAATATATGGGCCTGGTAATTGGAATATGTAGATGAGACTGGTAATTGGAGTTGTTTATCTATATAATTTTATGATGAAACTAGAATATATGGGCCTGGTAATTGAAACTGGAATATATAGGCCGGGTCATTTTGTGATTAAATTGGAATATATGGGCTTGGTAATTGAAACCGGAATATATGGGCCTGCTAATTGGAGCTGTTTATCTATAAAAAATTTATTAAACTGATAACAGGCCGGCCCATCAACCCAAGGCCCATAAACCGATTGAACCGAAAATCGAACCGATTAATTTCGGTTCGGTTGATGACCGGTTTTCATTTACAACGGTTCGGTTCTGGATATAACGGTTCGATTTATGACCGGTTTTCATTTCCTCGGTTCGGTTTGAACCGAACCGAACCGATGCTCACCCCTATTCGCATCAAACCACAGGTCAACATAATCCAATTGCCACGTCCTGATCTCCCGCAAGTTCGATCACCCCCGCTGGATATGAATCATCATGCCAGCGCTCCCGCGGAATGATCGTCCTAATCCGACGTGACGCATGTGCGAGACTGGTGTTGCACTCGCACAAGACAAGGACGTCAACATTGTGGTTATCATCGAAACAATCAAGACACTTTCATTTTCATCCAAACATTTATTTCTATCAAAATTCCAAGTATAGCATCCATCGAAACAGTAACATTTTACACGATCATGATTCCTCGAATTAGAGTACACGGGTTATCGCACATCGATTTTTGATATGCCTCAATAGCATCGATGATATACATAACTAGGTGATCTTCCTCTGCAATGAACTCTGAGTCGTACAACTGATGCTATCATCCGAATTGGATATACCATAATCTTCTCGACATTCAAGATCCAGTTTGATCATTATCTCTCGAACTAGTTACATGATCAATTCATTCAAACCCAAAATCACGTATGTTCATCCGTCTATCTTAAATTATCGAGCAATATATTTCCTAGGATCGCATCATTCTATGCTAACTCAAATCATCGAGCAACATCTATCCAGATCCTTAGTCTTTTTTTTGTATATTCGAATCATTTTCACTCACGCTAACTTCCAATCGTACTAACTTTTCGTATACGATTCATATCGATTTCTCGACTGAGTCATCCGTTCGTTATACCTTAACTTTTTCTCAATTCCATCTATTTGATCGTCTTGTTCAAGTCAAGTAAGAAGGCTATGCAGTAGCTGTTTTATGGACTTCAAGGAATAGAAAAGTTCACGCGACCGTTTGTCGCCGAGGTGGTCCCTCGTTTGGGAGTCTCCAATGAAGTATGGAAAGCATGGTTATGAATAAAAAAGAACATGGTTTGAGTCTTGCATGATCATGGACAACTTGTGCACAAGGCATAGTCTTCCTCGAATGAATCGCCGGGGCACCGGGATCATATCGGCCTAGGAGGAAGCAAGTTGGCAAAGCAGGATGCTGAATATATCGCATAGGAGATTCGGGACTTCCATGGGCTAATTACCCCGGATGATCGCCGTCTATCCTAAACGTACCGCATAGGAGATTCGGGACTTCCATGGGGTAGCTACCCGTATTGGATGACCGTCGTCTATCCTAAGCCAAGTCCAAGATAGTTTGACATTGCTAGTGACATTTCATATAGATGAGTTGGCATAATAGCGACGATCCCCGTGCATGCCTTAGAGTAAAGAAGTGTATGCACGGTGTCGGTTAAGTCTAAAGGAGTGTAAACACGGCATTAATGAGTCAAAGAAATATGTGAACGGTTTGCAACACAAATATAAAGCCTAAGATTTGGCTATAGCAAAGACACGTACTTCGGCACGAGTGCGTCGTTTGTTGAGTCAATGACACAAGTCTATGAGTATGGTTGAGTCGGATTCATGCTGAAATGGAAAAGACCATAAGGCAGGTATGAATGGGTTACACTATGTTGCGAGGCACGTCCTCGATGTTTGTCACACAAATGGGTTTTGTAACATGGTCTTAGTACTTGATAGTATGATCACGTTGGTTGCAACACGAATAGGCCAGGAGTCTATGCCATAAAATTGATCCTAAGATAAGAATAGAAATACAATCGAAAGAATAGTTTGCACAAACTAAAATAAACGTATTAGTTTTGTATGGGTGGACGAGGAGCTCACACCATCAGTATGGTTGTGTACTGACACCCACACAGTTTCCATGCGCATGTTACAGGTACTTGCTCGTCAAGGCGGAGCTCGCTTGGTCGCGCTGAGGCATAGAGTTCCTTGGCGTTTCGACACGTGCAGCCGCATTGAAGTCTTCACCTATACGTGACATAATGTATGAACATCGCCTTCAAGTTGCAAGCCAAAGGGGCACCTATGTTTCATTGTATTGAGAGACGAGAGAGCAAAGTGATTGTAATCAGAGGGATTGTGAGGCTCAGTGATTGTAATCTTGACTTCGTGCCTTTGTACTTTTTCAGTATCAATAAAAGACTGATTTTGTTTCAATACTTGTGTTGCCTTGTTTATTCAATGTTTTTGCTTGAGACTTCTGTGCGACAATCCCGTCGCAAGCTGTTGTAATAGGCCGTAATGGAACCCGCCTTGCACGAGCACAACCTAGGCTCGTGCGGCATCACGCCTTAGCGAGGACGATCGCTCCTGCGGGAGTGGGACGTGACATGGTGTGTCCACCCAAGTTCATGTCTTAGTCGTTGTTGCCTTATGACGGTTTGACGTCTCATCAGCATCTATGTTACTTCAGGGCACAGACGTTGCACCTAAGAATGATTCTCTTCTGACAAAGATGTTCATCGGAACATTACAGGGAGTAGCCTTTGAATGGTTTCAAAATTTGCCAAAAAATTCTATCAAATCATAGAAAGACTTGAGTCGGCCTTTCTTTCCCGATTCTAAGAAGGTGAAATGGAGCCCACGATGTCATCTCTGCTCTCCACTATGCAATGTGACATAGAATCAACCAAAGATTTCGTCAAGAGATTCTGTGAAATCTCGATGCAATGCCCTGCTGGCATGTCTATACCTATGTTGGTGCAAGCATGCAAACATAACCTTCTTCTTCCGATACGTGTTGCTATTGGAACCACAGAAGTTAATATGGAACCACAGAAGTTAATACTTGGGAGCAGCTTATTCATTAAGCTCAGATAGCCGAACAACTTGCTCAAGACTTCGGTTTCCCAAATACCCTTGACAATGATCAAGAAGATGACAACACTCTCTCATTTGCCTGATATTGATGAAGGCATAGAACACCCAGCTTTAAAAGAAGACGATGTTGATACTTCCGTTGAAGACGGTCTTTTGTCATCCACCTTTGACCTCTCCATTCAATGAAGGACGGGGGGTGGTTAACCTCACGACTAATGGTCATGTTCAACTTTACCTCTGAACCATTATGTTTATAACTCTCCAGAGAGTAGCATGTCTACTTGTATCCCCTCAAAGTCATTGTCAAGCTCCATAGCTGAATTACCTCTGACGAAGCTCGTTCGTCTGTTAAAATTGCCAATGATATCTGATAGTTCCATCGACTTTCCAAGCAAGGTCATTAAAATTCTATTAAGCTAAATATTACCTCTGATGATCCGTCCCGTAGTGGATTTCAAACTATCATGTCTTTTATACCTTTGATAGTTCATTCAATCGTTTGGCTATTGCAAAAGATTTACAAAAAACTTCTTGCTTGTCGTTATGTCATTTGTACTTCTTAACGGTTTGTTCCAATTTTCCCCACAGAGTCGATGTTTGATTCTGATCCTTGTTGTTGGCTTGTTCATATCACCTCTGGCCAACGATCTTTGGATCCTTCCAATTTATTGTTTCTACTATAGCTTTGGTATGACATAAGCAGTAAAGTATGACATAAGCAGTAAATCCACATAAATCCTCAACAGAGTTATCCTCAGTCGATTTCCAACTAGCATGTCAATATATCTCTGATAGTTTGTTTCTATCCCCAATAGTGTTTGGATATCTAATATCTTAGTCCAGTCGGACGACTTCGAACTATTATCCTTATCTAGTCTAGGATATGTTATGGATAGTAGATCCATGTAAAGTTCCCCAGTAGACTGTTCAAGATCTTACGAAACGTTCTCGTTAAGATACAAATCAGGTATGCAGTGTCACATTTGACAATAAAGTATGCAGTGACATTTCTATTTTCAAGCTGCTTTTAGGTAAAAACCTTATCTTTGAATCCCAGTTGGTTCAAAGATTTTCTATTTTTAATCCCGAGTCGGGTTAAAAATAATCTTTAGATCATCATGTCCAGTTACACCTCTGAATAATCTCTCTGTTTAGTCAAAAAACCAATTTCCCTAGCGAAGTTTTGCTTAACATTTTCTATCATGTCCTCATTACCTCTGAGCAGAGAATGTATTCTTCCATATTCACCATCATGTTTATAACTCTCCCGAGAGTAGCAGTGTCTATTTGTATCCCCTCAAAGTCATTATCAAGCTCCACAACTGAATTACCTCTGACGAAGCTCGTTCGTCTGTTAAAATTGCCAATGATCTCTGATATTTCCATCGACTTTCCAAGCAAGATCATTAAAATTCTATTAAGCTAAATATGACCTCTGATAATCCGTCCCGTAGTGGATTTCAAACTATCATGTCTTTTATACCTCTGATAGTTCATTCAATCGTTTGGCTATTGCAATAGATTTACAAAAAACTACTTGCTTGTCGTTATGTCATTTGTACTTCTTAATGGTTTGTTCCAATTTTCCCCACAGAGTCGATGTTTGATTCTGATCCTTGTTGTTGGCTTGTTCATATCACGTCTGGCCAACGATCTTTGGATCCTTCCAATTTATTGTTTCTACTATAGCTTTGGTATGACATAAGCAGTAAATTCACATAAATCCTCAACAGAGTTATCCTCAGTCGATTTCCAACTATCATGTCAATATTATCTCTGATAGTTTGTTTCTATCCCCAATAGTGTTTGGATATTCTAATACCTTAGTCCAGTCGGACGACTTCGAACTATTATCCTTATCTAGCCTAGGATATGTTATGGATAGTAGATCCATGTAAAGTTCCCCAGTGGACTGTTCAAGATCTTACAAACGTTCTCGTTAAGATAGAAATCAGGTATGCAGTGTCACATTTGACAATAAAGTATGCAGTAACATTTCTATTTTCAAGCTGCTTTTAGGTAAAAAGCTTATCTTTGAATCCCAGTTGATTCAAAGATTTCCTATTTTTAATTCCAGTCGGATTAAAAATAATCTTTAGATCATCATGTCCAGTTATATCTCTGAATGATCTCTCTCTGCTTAGTCAAAAAACCAATTTCCCTAGGAAAGTTTTCCTTACATTTTCTGTCATGTCCTCATTACCTCTGCGCAGAGAATGTATTCTTCCATATTCATTATTTGTATCATAGTGTTGATATGCCATAGATAATGAATCCACCTTACAAAAGACTTCTCAGTGAAGTCATCTTTATTTTCCTCCCCAGTAGAGTTTATTGTTCTTCACGTCCATTTATACCTCTGAACGATCAATAGTCTTCACATATCTTACTATTCTATTCCCAGTAGGTTAATAGTTTCTAAACTATCACGTCCTTTGATACCTCTGAGAGTCTTTCATATTCGTTATCTATATCACAATATTGTCATGTCATGGATAATGAATCCATTTTCAAAAGATTTCCCAGTAAGGTTATCTTTGTTTTCTCCACAATAGAGTAATAAATTTTGTCATGTCCATATTACCTCTAGCAAAATACTTATACTCTCGTATCCCTTCTTTAGATCCCAGTCGGTCTAGAAGTATCTTATTACTATTCCCAGCTGGATTAGTAGTATTTGATCTTTTATATGTTATGTTCATATTATCTCTGAACAGATAAAGTTGTCCACAAAACTTGATCCTTTTGTTATGTCCAGTCTCCACCTCTGAACAGATAGATCATCCTTATTCTCCCCAGTTGAAAATTCTTAAAGTTCATCATGTCTACATTACCTTTGAATGAACAAAAACCTCTATGTTGATTTCTCCTTTCATGCTTTTTTCAAAAATATTTCGAACTTGTTCAAGTTTCGAAAAGTTTGAAGGAGGTCTTGTAGAAGCATGAAAATTTTCAAATCTATGCTCAGGATTCCCATGCGCAGAAGTCATATGCGCTAAAGATGTACAAAACTTTCCATACGACATCCTTCAAAAGGCTATGCGCTATGCGCCAAGGCCAATGATTTTTGGAGATTGGGCAGAAGCTTATGTGGCATGCGCCAAAGGCAGTGAGATTTGGCAATATGTAGATCTATGCACTCATACAATCAGGCGCATATTGACAGCCCAGCTATGCCCCTTGATATTCGTGCAGACGACGGTTGCACAGAAACGTCAGTGCTTACGTCAGTACAAATATGATATTTTGCCTATATACGGCAGAGGAATGCCACATAGAGCTATGCGCCATCATTTGTTGCGTATAGGGATGCATGTGCAGTCCTTAAAGTTCTCTCTCCTCGTTTATGTGCGGGTGACAGCGGACAGTTACGAATTTGAGGAGATCTTGCGCATTAAATGTGCATATTAATGCTCGTATGCATTGAATGCACATATGTTTTAGATGACAGCAGTAGTATTAATGAGAATTTTTGAATTGTTGTAACGTATGCTACTTGTCAAGCTGACCGGGTAGTGCGTATATGTTCAAATTCGTTTTATGTGCTGGAGTTATTGCAAAATTCTATGCACATGCAGATAGAAAACAGTGTATTTTCAGTTTTATGAGCACACAGCAGTTACAGTGAATGGCTATAAATAGCTTTGGACATGTGCTTCCAAAGGATCTTCATTCCTCAAGTCCACATTTCTTCTTTTCAGAAGTCTACCAACAGTCTCTGTGTCCCTGAATTTTGCCAGTGAGCCAGAGTTAGCAAGTTTCATCCATCTTCGCATCGGATCATCAACGGAATAAAGAAGTCAACAGACGACTTGATCTTCATCACCACACTTCCCCACATATATTATTGTACTTAGAAATCTTCTATAGGTTTTTTGGTACCCTTTTCTTAAAATAAAATAGAAGTTATTCAAATTTTTGTTGTGAAAACTAACTATAACTATAACTATAACTATAACTATAACTCTATATATATATATATATTTTTTATAGTTATAGTTATATATATATATATATATATATATATATATATATATATATATAGAGAGAGAGAGAGAGAGAGATTTTTTTTTCGCTCATGGTCCCCTCCCCTTCCCCTTCTGCTGTTTCCTCGCGGGGAGGCCTCCCCCTCGCCTAGCTCGACGACCGGAGCCCCCTCCGGTAGCCGGTCTTCCCCCACCCCCCCCCCCCCCCCCCCCCCTTCTCCTCCCCTCCTTCCTCCTTCCCTTCGTTGTCCTCGCTTTCTCCGGGGCCTGCACCATGTCCCTCCCCCCCGATCTCCTCGCTGTCCTTGGTTCGCCGTCGTTTCCGCCTCCCCGCAGCCTCCAGCCTCCTCCCCCCCCCCTCTTCCCCTCCCTGCCACCCTCTCCCCCTCCTTGCTCGATGAAGCCCGACAGCCTCTCCGGTCATAGCCAGGCACCGGTTTTGCTGCTCCGCCGTGGCGAGAGCGGGCTCCCTCCGGCTCCCTTGCCTGCAACTCCGGCAGCTTCCCGCCTTCTCCCGCCCTCTGAGCTGTTTCGAATTTCGAACGCGTGGACTGGCTCCTTGGGACGAGCGCTGTAGTGCTCCGTCCCGCTCAGTCAATCGGAAGAATCGGAACGTCAACGGCGTTCGGACTTAGCCTTGCAACGGCTGCTCGAAGGTCCGCTCGGTCGAGACGACTCCTCGCTCAGATGGGGTAGTTTCGGTGAACTTGCCTCATATTAGCCTTCACATAATAAATCGCATGTTTTCAACTTGCACAAATAGACTTGATAATAAAAGAGACGAATCCACATAGATAAGGGAATAATTCCGACGGGTCGAATTGAGTTAGAATATGGAAGGGTCCAACTGTCGTCTTAGAGTTGGTGCACGGCGTGCTTTGAAAATGACACTCGATCCTTCGTCCCGTGGCTTGGGAGAAGGAAAGTTGGTATTCGTCGCAAAGCTAAGAGTTAGCCTAAGTCATAGGTGTCGTCCGCATAAATGCTCGATAAAGCATGCACGCTTCCACGATGCAAGGCTTGACATAGCCTTTGCTCGTCCCACGGGTTAAAGTTGTATTGCACGACTTGTGGCATAAGTCTAGGCACCCAAAGAGCTTGGTTGTTCAAAGTCGATCGCGTGCACGGCACGTTCCCACGATGCAAGACTTGACGCAGTCTTTGCTCGTTAAGTTGTTGCACGTTAAGTTAGGCAAGTTATGTTAAGCTATCGGATAGTAGCAAGCACGGTCCTACGATGCACAGACTTAGTGTTTAAGGCACGAGCCACTGTTGATTTATTGAGTTTGAAAAAAGGGGCTTTCAAATAAGCATTCCTAAGTTGCATGAAATGATAGAGCAAGAAAGAAGAACGCTCGCGACCATGGGTCGTCGAGGCGGTCTTAGATGTGAGAAGTATTGAACTTGGCCCTGAAAGAGATGGTAACACTAGAAGAAGAATGACTGTGTGAGACGTCAGTTCGAGTCGAGTCTTGCATGGTCATTGGACAACTTGTCGACAAGGAGTTTCCACGAGCGGCAACCCTGGGCGCCATGGGACCGCGTCGTCCTGGGAGGAAACACGATATAGCCGTAGCTGGACGAACCACTCGGATTATTCGGGAACTTTCAATGGGGCTAGCTACTTGCGTTGAAAGGGTCGCCGAATATCAAGGCTATAGTCCATGATAGCTTGTGATGTTAGTGACCAATTCATATAGATGGGTCGGTACGGACGGCAATTAGGGGTGCAACTCGGGCGGGCTAAACCCGAACCCGATCGGGTAAACCCGTTAATGGGTTGGGTTAGGGTTGAAGATATTCGGGTATGCTCGGGTTCGGGTTAAAATATTTGAACCCGATCAAAAATCGGGTTGGACTTGGGTTCATGTGTTGGGTAACTCGAAGAACCCGAAACCCAACATATATATATATATATATATATATATATATATATATATATATATATATATTGTTTTATGCTACTTAAATAAAAAGTTAAACTATAATTTTTTTCATCCGAACTCTTCAATTCCTTGTCCTAAATTTCATTTCAGTTTTATTTTGTAATGATCGAGGCTTGATTGCTATTTGATTATGCATTTAATATTACTCTTGTTTAAAATTATTTCAAATATCATATTAGAGTCCGATAAACCCGATGGACCCGAGCCCAACCCGATCCTCCGGGCTTGGTCTTGGGCTTCATATGTTGAACCCGAAGTCGGGTCGGGCTTGGGCTTGGGCTAGGCTTATGATCTATCGGGTTGGGCTCGGGTTGACCTCAAACCCGACCCAACCCGCCCGAGTTGCACCCCTAACGGCAATCCGCGTGTGTGCCTTTGGATTGAGTCAAGTTGAATGTGTGTACAGTTAGAACACAATGTTTGGGCCTAAGATTTGGCTTCAACGTAGGCGACGTGCTTCGGCACGAGATGTGGCGTCGAGTCATAAGTTGTCGGCATGTAAGTTGCATAATTTGGATTTGAGTCATCTTGAGTTTATGTCAGGAAACGCCGTAAGGCAAAGTCGGTCGAGTGACACTTAGCCCACAAGTCTTGATTTGGGTCAGTTAGTGATCAAAGTAGCAAGGGCCGCGAGACGGCGATATGGTTAAGTCACATTGAGTTGCGAGGCACGGCACGATAGATTTGTAGCACGGTCACAAGAAAATTGGGTACTAACGCGTAGTCGCGTCTCTGATTATGGCCGTATGGCAAACACGACTTGATAGGTTAACGTCGTTGATACGAGAAGGGATCTAGAGGCAAGATATGAGTTGACGTTGTTGTTGCAAGCACGGGGTGGTCTAGAGACACAAAATAGGCCACGACGTCGGTCCTAAAACTGATTCTAAGGCAAGAGTAGAAAGACAATACAAAAGGGACTGTTGTACAAAGTAAATCAAACGTGTTAGTTTTGTATGGGTGGACAAGGAGCTCATTCCACCAGTACAGTTGAGTACTGACACCGACACAGTTTTCATGTACAGGCACAGGTAGAAGCACGTGGCGCGGAGCTCGCTTGGATGCGTCGAGGCACGGAGTTACTTGGTGATTCGAGGCGTGCGGCCGCGTGGAGTCTGAACTTATACGGGACATAATGTATGGACGTCGCCTTCCAAAGCATCTGCTGGTTCAAGACATGTATTGAGAGATGAGAGAGAGCTGAGTAACTTGTAATGTGAGAAGAGTGAGCTTGAGTGACTTGTAATCTTGGCCTTGCGCCCCATTGTAATCCTTGTTTCAATATCAATAAAATGTATCTTTGAATGAGTTGTGTTTCGTTCTAAATTTCCGCTGTTATTATTCAATGTCTCTGCTTGGGACTTCTGTGCGACGACCCCGTCGCAGCCGCTGTAATCGGCCGTTATGGAACCCGCCTTGCACGAGCGCAATCTAGGCTTGTACGGCATCACGCCTTAGCGAGGACGATCGCTCCTACGGGAGCGGGGCGTGACATAATGGTATTAGAGCACGGCTTTACGTCCTTGGACTATCGATTGAATTCTTTAACTCCGTTGTTCCGCAAACTCTGAAGTGTTGCTTTCGCAAGTTGATATCGTTGGTGCGCTCTCTCTCAAATGTTCCATGGGATGTCCATAAAATAAGTCTATATAATTTGCAAAATGTAGGAAAACAGTTTTTGACAAGAAACAAAAGATGGTTCGCGTAAGCACGGTTGGCTAAGTCGGACTGGGCATACACACCAAAGTTGTGTTGACCTTAGAAAAATCGTATGTGGGATTGAAAATGTATCGAGCAAGAATGAGTTGAACTCGATTGCGTAAAGTGAGATGACTATCGATAAGGGTTCTATCGAGCGACGGTAACGTCGGTGCGATATAGATGAGCGTGCTTGGAATTCGAAGAATGGTTCGAACGGAAAATTTGAAGAAGTCGATTTTGATTCAAATGATAGTTTGAGGATTTGTCGAATGACTTCATCCCTGAGTGGTGTATGCTATAGCCTCAGGGATGTCGGTCGATCAATTGAGGATGGCGTGAGTATGAAATGCGAAAAGGATTGAGTAGGTGAAACTGAATCGAAGAAAAGTTAGGGTGTACGAGTGGATGACTTGATCGAGGAAATTGATGCAGATCGTATACGAAAAGTTAGCACGACGGAAAGATAGCGTGCATGAAAAGTTTGATTCAAATGTTTAAAAATGACTCTGAGGATTGGAATGGATGTTGCTCGATGATTTGAGTTAGCAAGGAATGATGTGATTTGAGAAAATACGTTGGTCGATGACTTAAGATAGACGGATGAACAATACGCGAATTTGGGTTTGAGGAAATTGATGTTGCGAATGATTCGAGGGATAATGATCGAACTTGAATTTGAATGTCGAGGAGATTATCCAGTCGGACGATAGCATCATTCGCACGACTCGAAATTGGTTGCAAAGGAAGATCGTCAGGTTACGCATATCGTCGATGGTATTGTGGCGTATCAAAGATCGATATGCGATAACTCGGAGGTACTCTGACTTGGCGAATGACGATCGTGCAAGTATTATTGTTCGGTTGGATGCTATACTTAGGATTTTGATTGAGATGAATGTTGGATGAAAAATGATTGTCTTGATCATTACGCGGATAACCACAACGTCGACAATTCCTCTCCGTTGCTCCCCTCCCCCCCCTCCTTGGGCGCATTCCTCTCCGCTGCTCCACTCCCCCCCTCGCCTCGGGCGCATACCTTTTCCGTGGGCGCATACCTCTCCGCAACCCCCTCCAAGATCGATATACGATAACTCGGGGGTACTCTGACTTGGCGAATGACGATCGTGCAAGTATTATTGTTCGGTTGGATGCTATACTTAGGATTTTGATTGAAATTAATGTTTGATGAAAATGATTGTGTCTTGATCATTACGCGGATAACCACAACGCCGACAATTCCTCTCCGATGCTCCCCTCCCCCCCTCCTCGGGCGCATTCCTCTCCGTTGCTCCACTCCCCCCTCGCCTCGGGCGCATACCTTTTCCGTGGGCGCATACCTCTCCGCAACCCCCTCCCCCCCCTCCTCGGGCGCATATGCCGCCGAGCGACCCCCGTTTCACTCCCCTGTGGGCGCATTCATCCCCTCGGCGCTCCCCCCCCTCGGCCGTTGGCGCAAGCTTGTCCGCGCATCCTCCTTCCCCGGCTCTCTCGTCCCATGCGAGCGCTTGTTCGTCCGGGACCCTTCGTCGTCCGCCCCCTGGCGGCTGGGAGCGCATGTTGTCCTCCCCCTTGCGTGGGCGCATACACCCCGGGCTCGTCTCCTCTCCCTGCCGGCGCTTCTGTCTCATCTGACTCTTGCATCACCCACTCCGAGGCGGCCTCGCTCTCCGGTCATTCCCCTCCTTCCCCCTGGCCGCTCTCTCCCTGCCGACTTCCTGGCGTTGGCGCCATGTCTCTCCTCGGAGCCCCCCTCAGTTGTTCTCCCCACAGCTCCACCCTCCCCCCCCCCCCCGGCTTCCCGCGCCGAGCGCCCACAGGGGAGCCCCTGCTAGCCCCTCTCCGCCCTTCGCCCCGGTAACGTCGTTTGCGCACAAGCTCCGTCTGGACCGTGTCGCTAAGCAGGGCTTACTGTTCCCCGATGTCGACCTCCCCGATGTAGATTTCCCGAGGGACTCTCCTGTTCCCACAATGCCCTTCTCTGCTCTGGAATTGACTTCAATGACAGCCTCATTTCTGCACACCTTCGTCCTGAAATTTTCATTCGGCTGCCCGAAGCTTCAGAGAGTCCAGGAAGTCATGAGATTAACTGCGACCTATCGAGTGGCTCCGCTAGACCCCAAACATATTCTCCTCCACTTATCATCTGCGATTGATCACAAGACCGTGTGGTCCAAGGGCACGAGTAAGGTCGACTCCCACCAGATGAAAATCATCAGATGGTCAGCGGACTTCAACACCAAAGAAGACTCAGCTATGGTTGCTGCCTGGGTCACTCTCCCCAACCTCCCTCTCATTTGCTTCGTCCTAGCAGCTCTTAAACGTATCGCCAACTCCTTCAGCACGTACGTGGCGACTGCTGAAGAAACAAGCAACCTCCAAAGCGCATTACGCAAGAATTTGCGTGGAGCTAGACCTTTCCAACGACCCCCCCAACCACATCCTCCTCGAACTTGGGAACAGAAAGCACTCCCAACAAATCGTCTACGACAACAACATCATCTTCTGCAAACACTGTCATTTACGCGGCCACCTCACCGAACACTGTTTCCGATCACATCCAGAACTCAAGAAGAAATTTGCACATAGTGCCCCCCCCCCCCCCCAGTTAACACGGGAAGAAAACAACAAGCTCACCCAAAATCACCCCTTCTCCCTCTTCCAAATTCCCACATCAGATCCGATCCTGGGGAGGACGAGCCATGCATCGCACAATCCCCTGGCAACGCCTTGGTCCCCTACAATCCCCTACCTCTCCACCTGGCCAACCAATTCAGCACCCTTGACACGGAAACTCCCGACCCCACTCTGGAGATTGCCATCCTCAACGATCTACCAGAGCACCTCAGCCTGGCTACGGAGTTCGAGAGCTCTGGCACTCTCGCTTCGAGCTCGTCCGAACCGCCTCTACAGGACCCCCGATCTGGCGAACACACGTCCGCAGGTGTCCTCTCCTCCGACAACAAAGTCATTACCGCAGACATCCCAGCAATCTTTGGCCATGAGTAGGTCCTCCGCGGCCAGCAGACAATCGCTGCTGGATTCCCCCTACTGACCGCTGGAGAACTAATCAAGAGCACTGACGAAGCGCACTCTCTCTCACCAGAGGAGCCTACCCCCGACAGTACCATCTCCCAGCACTCAGAGCCAACCACCTCTACCAAAAAACCAGGAAAGCCAGGAGCGAAGGAGACGACGACCATGCGCACAAGGTCTGCCTCCAAGCACTCCAAACAACCACTCCCTACCAATCCAAATGCTTAACATCCTCACTTAGAACTTTCGCGGTCTGGCGAACAAACCGACTTCGAGGAGACTTATCAGCCTCAAGAAAATCCACAAGAGTGACATCTTAATCATTTTAGAACCGAAAATTCCCTCCAAGAGACTGAAATCCATTCAGATGCAGCTTGGCTTCCCCTTCGTCGTTGCTGGACGCCACGACATCTGGATCCTTTATTCGTCAGACGTGAAAATCGAAATCCTGCAAGACTCCACACAGGCCCTTACGTGTTGGGTGGAACATCCCATGCTCCCGACGCGTTCCCTTTTGTTCGCGGTTCATGGCAGTTGCGATATCACTGAGCGTCAACAATTATGGACCGACCTCCTGGACATACACCTTAACTTCATCAACCTCCCTTGGCTTTGTATCAGGGACTTTAATGCTATAACCTGCAGCGACGAGAAGATTGGCGAACGTCCACCTCCCCAGACGGCCATGCAGGACTTCAACAACTTCATCTTCAGCGCCCACCTTTCTCAACTCCAGTTCACAGGAAACGCTTTCACATGGTGCAACATGCAGGATGACGACCGTCGGCAATACTCCAGTCTCGATAGAGCTCTTATTAATGCCAACTGGTCGGACATGGAAATCATCTCCAACCTCACCCATTTGAATGCTACCGAGTCAAATCACAAACCCCTTCTGGTTGAAGTCAAGAGCAAGTCCAACCAGATCAAAAAAAGCTTCTGATTCCTTGACTTCTGGAGTGAACACCCCCAGTTCAAGAGCATCGTCGCGGACGCATGGCTCCGTGCGGACTCCCCGGACCCTCTCACCCGGGTAGCCAACAAACTCAAAGCTACGAAGAAAGCTCTCACGGCTTGGAGTAAACAGGCGTATGGGGACATTTTCCAGGCTGTCCGCGTTGCCGAAGACGACGTCACCCGCGCGGAAGCCCTCTTCGCAACTGACAGATCGCCAGAGACCAGGACCGCCCTGCACTTCACCAAAGCTATTCTCAAATTCCGTCTCAAAGTCTAAACCGAATTTTGGAAGCAGAAAGCCAGACTGAAATGGGACAACGACGGCGACAAGAACACTTCCTACTTCCACGCATGTGTCAAGGGGCGCAGGCAGAAGCTCAACCTCCACCAGATTGCTGACGAGGCAGGGAACATTATTAAAGACCACCGTGGCATCCAATTGGCAGCCACGAACTTCTACTCACAGCTGTTCACCAAAGAAACTGTGCATAGAGACCCCGACTTTCTGGCCGAAATCCCTCACCTCATTAACAACATCAACAACAACAAGCTGGAGCTCCTCCCTTCCGAGCAATAGGTGAGAGACGCTGTCTGGGCCCTTGATACCCACAGTGCGCCCGGACCCGACGGATTTACGGGCGTGTTTTTTCGCTCTTGCCATCAAGTCAAACTTCCAGGACGCAGTCATTGCCTTCTTCAAAGGAGCCAGGTACCCAAGAGCTATTTCCAGTGCTAACCTCATCCTTATCCCCAAGAAGGACAATCCGGAGACTTTCAGGGATTTTCGTCCTATCAGCCTCTGTACCTTCACAAACAAGATCATCTCTAAAGTCATTGCCACCCGCATGACAGCGATCCTCCCTAAAATTATCTCAGAAGAACAGAGTGGATTCGTCCGGGACAGAAACATCCAAGATAACATAATGTTGGCTCACAAACTGATCACCTGCCTGAAGTCCCCGTCCAGGGGCGGAAACAATGCAATCAAATTGGATATGGAGAAAGCCTATGACAGGCTGGATTGGTAATTCATGATCTGGGTCTTCCGAGCTTTCGGCTTTCGGAAACCTGGACCAACATAGTGTGAAGATCGATATTTAACTCTTGGTTCTCTACAGTTATCAACGGGCAAGCCGATGGCTTCTTCAAATCCAGCCGCGGGGTCAGGCAGAGAGACCCCTTATCCTCCACCATCTTCATCATCGCGGCTGAAGCTTTGAGCAGGAATCTGAACAAGCTGCCCAGCACACCGAACTTCCATCATTTTCACACGGCCAATGACTGTCCTATCATCCGAGAGTTGGTTGTTCAAGTCGACCCCGTGCATAGCACGTTCCTTCGACGCGGAGCTCGGCGTAGCCTTTGCTCGTTGAGTCGCTGCCTGAATAAGTTAGACAAGAGTTATGTTAGGCTATCGAAGCCATTTCTAGCACTGTCCCGCTCTATCTGCAGTTGTCAAGTCGCGTAGTCCCTTGAGAACAAGGCTCGTCGTATAAAGTATACGACTTGAGCAATAGTGTCGCCTAGAGAACAAGGTCTGTCTAAGGCACGAGCCACGATCGGTTTAGTGAAAAGCATGCCACGGACAAAGGTAGTCCACGCGACTGGTTGTCGCCGAGATCGGTCCCGCTACTTGGGAGTCTCGCTAAAAGTCTTGATAAGGAACTGCACGAGATCGGTCCCGCTACTTGGAAGTCTCCCTAAAAGTCTTGATAAGGAAGTGCACGAGATCGGTCCCGCTACTTGGGAGTCTCGCTAAAAGTCTTGATAAGGAAGTGCACGAGATCGGTCCCGCTACTTGGAAGTCTAGATAAAAAGAAGGAAAGCATGGTCATGTTAAAGAAGGATTGGTAGATCGAATTGAGTCTTGCATGGTCATTGGACAACTTGTCGACAAGGTTAGGTCTTCTCGAGTGATCACCGGGGCACCGGGATCACGTCGGCCCGGGAGAAGCGAGTGAGGCTCAAGTAGGATGCTGGATAACCGCATGGGAGACTTCGGCGCCTCCGGGCTAGCTACCCGTGTAGGGACGAGCCGATATCCCCGAGCCGAGATCCAAGATAGCTTGACATTGCTAGTGACCACTCATGTAGATGTGTCGGCAGAATAGCGACAAACCGCGTGTATGCCTTTGGATTGGGTCTAGAGCTTGAATGCATGTCTAGTCGGTAACACAATGTCTGGGTCTAAGATTGGGCTGCAGCATAGGCACCGTGCTTGGCACGATAGATGGCGTCGGAATGTCTATGAAATTAACACCATGTTTCACAAGTCTTGTCTAAGTTAGCAAATGAGTCAAACAGGAAGGCCGCAAGGCGGTAGCATGATAAGTCTTGATAAGTTGCGAGGCACGGCCTCAATCTTGATGCACGAACATGTCTAAGCAAGATCCTAAGGCACAATCAAGTCTAGCGGCACGACCTGCACGAGTCGTCCTCTTGACGTCGATGGCACGAGAATTGGTCTAGAGGCACCTGAGTTTAAGTGAAAGTCTTGGCACGGCCGAGTTCGCATAAGTTGCTCTTCGGCGAAGCACCGTCTCGAATAGTTTGAAGTCACGAATAGATTATGGCACGACCCTGCCGTCCCGAGTTGAAGTTCGGTCAAGTACATAAGCGATAAGGCACTGCCTCGATCGAAATACACGTTGGCATTATAGCACGACCATGTCATTGCGCATCGTTTTGGTCAGACGTCGTAATCTTAAAACTGATCCTAAGGCAAGACTAGCAAGACAATTGAAAGAGACTTGTAATGCACAAAGTAAATGAACGTGTCGGTTTTGTATGGGTGGACGAGGAGCTCACTCCACCAGTACAGTTGAGTACTGACACCCACATAGTTTTCATGTGCAGGCACAGGTAGAAGCTCGTGGCGCGGAGCTCGCTTGGATGCGTCGAGGCACGGAGTTTCTTGGCGCGTCGAAGCGTGCAGCCGCATGAACTCAAGACTTATACGGGACGTAATGTATGGACATCGCCTTCCGAAGCTTCCGCTGGCTCAAGCATTGTAACCGAGAGATGAGAGAGAGCAGAGAGACTTGTAAAATGAGAGAAAAGTGAGCACGAGAGACTTGTAATCATGGCCTTGCGCCCACTGTAATCTCATTGTTCAATATCAATAAAAGAGTTCTTTTGAATAACTTGTTTTGCCTTTAAATTCCGCTGTATGTTTCAATATTTCTGCTTGGAACTTCTGTGCGACGACCCCGTCGTCGCTGATGTAATCGGCCGTTATGAAACTGCCTTGCACGAGCGCAATCTAGGCTCGTGCGACATCACGCCTTAGCGAGGACGATCGCTCCTATGGGAGCGGGGCGTGACAGCTCTTCTCCCCTGACCGAGTCTGGGGCCCCACCTGTTTTAGCTTTGTGTCTCTTTTTGGTTTTGGTTGGTATACTTGTACAGGCTTCTTTGTGCCTTTCGGGTAAACTTGTAAAGCCTTCGGCATTTTACGCCTTTATGAATAAAATGGGGGTGTTTGGTTATATATATATATATATATATTTTATATATATATATATATATATATATATATATATATATATAGAGAGAGAGAGAGAGAGAATAAGGGAGATGAGGTGACACCTCACGGTGAGGTGGCTATAGGTTACCCTACATGCACTTGCACACTTTTCGGTGCATAATGATAGTATGGGGGGGGGGGGGGGGGGGGGGGTGTTGACACATAGCCACCACCCATAGGGTGGCACCTCACCTCCCTTATTCTCTCTCTCTCTCTCTCTCTCTCTCTCTCTCTCTCTCTCTCTCTCTATATATATATATATATATATATATATATATATATATATATAATTTGAACTTAAATACCCTAAACTATCAATTTTTGGCATCCGATACCATGAACTATTTTATTGGCAAGTTAATATCCTAAACTTTCTAAATTTGGCAAGTTATTTCCTTCGTTAGCATGTCATCTCACTTAGCAGTCATGTGCAACACACGACCATTTGAGATATTTTTACCCCTCAACAATTTTAAAATCATTCTAATAAAAAAATTGTTAAAATTTTTTTTTAGAAAACCAACTCCTCATCTTCCTCCTCACCCTAATCCCTAACCCTGGCCTCCTCCCTGCCCAACCCCCATCACACCAAGTTGTCACCGCTCCCTTCTATCCTGCCCGCCACCATAGATGGGGCTCCACCCGATACCCTCCCACCGCGGCTGTGAGCCTCCCCTTCCCAGCGCGGATGTGTTTGCTGCTCTTCCAAAATAGCAGGAAACACATCCTTAATTAGATTTACATAGTAATTTGATCAGGATGTCAAGTATGCTGATATTAAGAATTCTCCCACAAAGCTTTTAAGTTATTCACCACATTGCCAGGAAACACCACTGGTGGAAACCTAATTTAAAGCACAATGATGCAAAGTTACATGCCATACTCTTCACCATCAAGTATCAAAGTCAGGTCCAGACTTCGATAATGAAAGTTAGTAGCAGCCTAATGTATAAATTGGAGAGAATATGCAAGAGAAAGAAGCATCAAAGGATAAATAAGAGTACTGTCCACTAATGAAATTGGCTGCGATCTCCTTGATCCCATCCTTTCTCTACAAAAACAAATAATGGTCCTGCTTGCTGCTTCTTGCTTGTATATATCAAAGACCATGGCAATGTAGAGTGCTGTCATTTTTGAGAGAGGCTCAGCTGGTGGGGAGGGAGGGGAGGGAATCGGGAGAGCTCCGGCAATGGAAGTCTAGGGGAAGCTGCGGCAACAAGCTAGGCAAAGGAGTTCGGCAGAGAGGGGGGGCTAGGTCAGCTAGGGTCAGAGAAAGATGATAATGATTTAATTGAAATTTCAACTAAATTTTAAATTAATTAATTAGTTAATTATTGAGGTTAGGACTATGACATCATGGTCTTTTTATGTTTATCGTTATCTCTAACTGCAAAAAACTGATAGTTCAGGGTATTAAAGTGAAAATAAAAGGTGTAGCGTATTAACTGCCAAAAACAATTCAGGGTATTAAAGTGCAAAAAGCCCATAGTTCAGGGTATTCAAGTGTAAGTTAGCCATGTATATATTAGACTTACCATTTCAAAATATATATATCAAACAAGTCCACCTAATAGTTACTTTTAGCAATTTATTATTTGTGAACTTTACATGGAAGGCTTGTAAAATTGTATGTCCAACCTGTACGTGCAACCTGTCCGTGCCCCGTTACCACAACTTTAGGATGTTTTTACACAATGGAATTATTTACATAATAATAGCGAAGGCAGTCTCAATATGAAAAGAAAAGTAATTTATACTTGTGTTGTTTATGGAAATAGGATACGAAAAGCCCAAAATGTATGTAAAGAACAAAATTGATTGCAACCAGCAGCAAAACACTTACCGAAAAGTCAGCAAAAGCTACAGGTACTCCAACTTTCCCTTTCATTTTCAGTGTCTGGAAGCCAGGGTATCTAACAAAAAAAGTAAATTTTGTCAAATACCTTAAGGCAAGTGCACTGAAAGAAAATCAAATTACATGATAAACACTTGTTAAAAACAAAAAAAGGGAACTATATATGCACGGAATCATCTTGCATAAAAGATATAAAATTAACAACTCACTCAGACAAAACTTCCTTTAGTTCTTCCTCTGTGCAAGTTGGGCCTAAATTTGCAATAAATAAAGTAGAACAAGGTGGAATATCATCAGTTAATGGCTTCTCTAACTGTCCCTGCAGAGGAGAGCCATGATGGATCCATTAATAACATCCATAGATGCAGGAGCAACAGAAGGTATGGAAGATGAATATTGATATAACATGAAAGAGACATTCTTGACCCTACGTTTACATTTTTATTAAAATCACTAAGAAAGCCTCCATAAATGCAGGAAGTAAATAGAATAAATGAAAGGTCTAACTTAACACCAACAGAGTATAATATTAAGCAAACAAACCATAAATGATATGATAATATACTATGACGATCCATCTGGGAGTAAATAGAATCATCAAGGAAGCCAACATTTAGCCATCTAAAATGGCAGGATTGTACTTGCCAATAAATCACATATAGTGGCATACTCATATACTATAATCTCAAACTGATTCCAAGGTTCAAAACCTCAGGATCAGTATTTGTACCAAAACAACTCTGAGTCGAATCAACATATCAGGTTTCATCATTTTGGAAGAAATTAAAAAACTGTAAATAAACAAAACCAAAGATGGTTAACATTTACTGATAATCACTCTCGGATGGGTTGGCTCTTCTTGCTTCAAGATCGTTCCAAAATGCTCTCGATTTTCCGGACGTTTCTCAACAAAATCCCTAAACAACTCTTGTAATGCCCCGCTCAGCACGGTGCATTATGTTGAGTCGTTGACTCGAAGAGTTGCGTTGACCCGATGAAGTATCGATGCGAATCAATACAAGAGTTACGTTGACCCGAGGAACGCATCGAGTCGGATCGATGCAAAGAGTTACGTTGGCCCGAACGAGAAAGCATTAGTCGGTTCGAAGACCCAATAAATCGAATCGATGCAAAGCATAAGTCTGGTTCGGACAAGTATTGATTTTAGTTTGTTTCGTGTATAGGCTATGCATTTACGCTGAATTATAAGAGGTCGACATTTTGCCTCATTTGCAACGGAGTCCGCAAAACCAAAACATCGCCTCACAACGGATTGAGGCATGAGCATGATAGGCCGAATCAGTCGAGTAGTTCAACGGAGCACGAAGTGCTCGAATGACTAAGTCGGAATATTTGGCCGTGCAACAAAGTTATGAAATCGAGCCACATCGGCTCGACGAAACGACAAGGCGTATCGACTTAAGGTGGGAGGACTATGACCATTCTTTCCTACTCCATCATGCCTAACTAAAATGTACTGTTGTATGCTAAGTTAACCTATCGAGTCCGCGGACGTGGCTTAATTGAGAGAAATCATAGTGCGCGTCGAACATTAAGATAGAACAATTGAATTGAAACGTACATCAAATGTACAAGTCGTCATAGAACATCGATATACCGCAAAGGCAAGTGCCACGGTGCGCAAGCCATAAGAACATGGGATAACTATATCGACAAGTGCATAAAATGCACGAGTCACGGGACATTGAACAATTGGATCGAAACGTGCTTCAAGGCACGAGTCGTTGAACATCAATCAAATGTGTGCCTCCGTGCACGAGTTAGTATGCTAGAACATGAAAAGACTATATCGACGCGAGTGCCTTAGTGCACGAGAGTTGTAGAACATTGAATACTCTATCGAGGTGTGCCTCGGTGCACGAGTCGGAGGGAAAGAACATAAGTCTAGCACATTGAAAGATCGTCGAGACGTGCATCAAATGCACGAGTAGGAAAACATTGAACACTAAGACTTAGAACATGGAAATACTAAATCGAGGCGTACAACGAATGCACGAGTCGAAGGATGTCGAATAAGTATTGATTTCGGCATGTTGCCTTGGAAATGTCTGGGACCTTCAGGTCGTTCACTTGGACATTGAATCGAGGCGTTGAAACATCGAAAGAATGAAATCGTACAAAGAATGTAATAACATGAAAAGATACGAAAAATGCGAAACAATGTGAAGTCTGAGTTTCGGACTCAAGACTATGTTTGGTTGTATGAGTAGATGCGTGTTGCATGATCAAATGGACTTTGACTATAACCCGTGCACGGATTTGTTTTCCTCGAACATGATCGTCGAGACGTCGAAACTGTTCGGCCTAGGAGGAATGATTATCGTGGCTAAGGGAGCACGCGCATTGCGGGACCTTCAGTAGGGATCGTAACCTAGGCTGAATGGGTAGCGTCGCAATGCCACCGAAAAACATGAGTCCAATCTGACATGGTAAATGTCAGTGATCTTTATATAGTAGGGGCCGGTGGGCTGAATGGTGCAAGCACACGAAGATCCTATATAAAGAACACTTATAACATGACAGAAAATATGGTAGGCGTATTCATCTTGCGCCGGTGCAAGGGTGAGTGCGTCGATGTTGGTAAGAAGTCGCATCACGAAACAACACGAGATTGCTATATGTTGCCTGTTTGCTTACTCGAATATTGATAACATGCTTGCCGAACATGCCGTGAAATCGACCCTAAGGCAAATATAGAAAGATTATAAGTTAAGCTGCATAATTCATATAATTACTTAATGTCGGTTTAGTAAAGTGGGTCTTATCAGTACGCGAGAGGATTAGTATTGATCCCCCACCAGATTCTTGCCGGATGCAGGGAATGGATTGCTCGCGACGAAGCTTCGCTTGAACGCGCTGAGGCATGGAATGTCATAGCGTTTTGAGACGTGCGACCGCATTGACGCTCGGACTTGCAACACAATGATGCGGCCGAGATATAGAAGACATAATGTAAGAAAACGTAAAATCCTTTGTGGACAAGAGAGAACTTGAGTGTTGTAAGCCAATCTGGCATGATTCATTTGGGCTATTGAAAGCCTTTGTAATTTTGCTGCTTATTGAATAAAAATAATTGTTTCGTACACTGTTTCTTCCGCTACTAAATGTTGAATCAAAGATAATCATTTTGAGAACCTGTCATCTTGCCTCGTACTAGTGCAACTCAAGACTCGTACGGCATCACGTCCCAGCGAGGACGATCAATTCGGTAAAATGAAGCGAGGACGAACGATTTTCTGAGTCGAGACGTGACAATTTGGTATCAGAGCTCTAGGTTCAATTTTCTCAGGACGCTTGCTTCGTTTCAATTCCAAAAGTTGCTCACCACGATCAAATAACTCTTGACTTTACTCAATGCTGCACTGGATGTTCCATACAATAAGTCTAATACAAAGTCGCATAAATTTGTCGCAAGTGTTTTGAAATTTACATGATGTTGCCGAGTAAAGTCGTGAAATGCTTGTTGCATTGAGTGCAACGAGCCGTGAAATGTTTGTTGCTGCAAGTGCAACAAGTTGTGAAATATTAATTGAGATGTTTGTTGTTCAATGCAGCAAGTCGGTATAAGAAATGTTGGTTGCACCGATATAACAAAAGTCGCGAGATGTTTTGTTGCATAAATTGCAACGAATTTAATTGTTATTTGTACGTTGTGAAAGAACATGAAAGTTGATAACAAATATGTTGAACGGATTCGAGTATTGGCTTTGAATGTCGAAAATGGAACATTGCACGAGGTGCAACGGATGGAACTAAAATTTGTAAATCGATAAGAACGAAGCGGTTCGGTTGCGCACCGAACTTGAGTTGGCAAAATGTATACATTGGCCGAGTTGTGTCAGATTTTGATTTAATCGAAAGTGAAATTTGTGATCGGCATGATCACCGCGGGATAGTTTGTTTGGAATAAACATTAATTCGTACCAGTATGGTACAAGAGAAATGACTTGATTTATGAGTGGTATATGTCATACCACCTATGCGATGAATGACTCGATTATGATTGGTATATGCTATACCACTTGTGCGATGGACTGCATCGACACATTGCGTAAATTGCGGATAATCGTGCCTACGAAAATAGTTGGTTATGTTGCGACAAAACTCATTTGAGTACGATTGAAACGCGTGAAACTTAGAGGGTATGATCGTATAAGTCGAGGATTCAATGTTGGATAATCGGTAACTCAGTTACGCGATCGAAGTACAGTGGAATGCGGTGAATCGGAAAAACGATATGAAACGTATATAAAAATTCCTTGTCAACTTGGATGTATGCAATGCGATTTAAGTAAACGTTGATACAGATTCAAAGTTGACCATCGCGCTATTGAAATTGATACGCAAGAAAACGTAAGCGTGATGTGGGAATACAAAACAGAGCGAATCTATGATATCGAAATTTTTGTAAATAGCAATACGAGAATATCAAACTGGTTGATCATAAACTTTGTGATTGATCAGGGCGAGACTATAAGTCATCGACGATTGTTTCGATGCGTATGGCCTCTTGGTTGTTGACCGTGGATAGATAGACTCGAACTCGAAACGAGTAAATGTTTCGTGAATTGCGGAATCATCGACGGTAGTGCATGAATTATTCGGAGGATAATTGCGCCTCAGATGCACAGATAGAAATGATCATATCCGAATTTGGGTAGTCCCATAAAAATCGTCGGAACGTAATTTGGCTCTGAAATAATATAGCATGGTTCGTAGTAATTGCCCTTCGTTAATGATCCACAATTATCGAGCGTAGTTTCGGGACAGCTGATCCTAGAAGACTTGACCGCCAAATCAAAGTGAACGTTGCAGACCCATATGATGTCGCATATGAAATTTCGTCGAGAACAAATATGATGTGGTGCATATTGACGATAAGTTTAGACGATCGAATAATTGTTTCGAGAATTGATGGAGCGACTTCAGCTGAGAATTTTATAGTCGAATTTTGAGTATTGATCGGATGAATGCTTGAATGATTATATTGGTCGACGATCGAAATGAAAATTTCGCAAACAAACTTGGTGATACGGATAGGCGATTTCGAGAACCGTGCTATGCACGAGAGCGAGTGGTAAGAGAATGACTTTCGAGTGGTGTCGTTGAATTTGGATTCACCTAACAATTAAGCTTGTGTGAATCAAATTGATATTCGATGTTGCGAGACGGACAAGTTGAGAATTTGGCTAGAAGTTTCCCACTCAATAGAGACTGAACATAAGACGCATCGTAGAGAACTTGTGTCAGAGCGATTGTTGCCTTTGAGCATCGTCGACCTGAATTGAACTTTTGCGTCGGATAGATTGTGGCCTTTGCGCAACGTCAATTTGAAGTTACATCGGAAGAATTTAAGCACGGTGTCTAGGTAAGTTACCTAGCGGACGTTGCCCTGAATGTTGATGTATTTGCAAGTCAACAAAAGATAATCGTATTGAGATGAGTTGCAAGGTGATACTTCAGAAATAGTTGGACAACGACTTCGAACGCAAGGCGTTGCAGAGACTTGTTGCGATCGGATGCGCAACGGCTTAACGCAAAGCATAGTTGGAAGGTCAGTGCGAAACTACGAAATGAGAAATGCGACTTTGAATCGCGTTGCATGCGAAGACTTTGTTGGATGATCACATATGTATCAAATATGCATACGCAATAAAATTGAGAGAACAGTCGCTAGAGATAAGTCCGATCGAGAGTACGAGATGGCAAGTAATTGAGGATTGAAAAATTACCTGTTAGCTTTGTTTCAATTTCCTACCACTGGGCTTGGCTAAAATACATATATTTCTGGGACGTCTTGAATATGTGTACGATCCAAATCAAGTTGTATACTGAATTCAAATCGAGCTGCAGGAAAAGACTATGATATGTTAATGAAAGCTTGCACGAGTGTTTGAAACGGAACAATAATAGTGGGGCGAGATCGTGAAACGATCTGGAAAAACACTTGGATTGAGTGTTGGTTTCGGTTCGAGGACGAACCTTGTTTTGAGTGGTATATTATGTAATACCTCGCTCCGCACGGTACGTTATGCTGAATCGTTGACTCAAAAAGTTGCATTTACCCGATGAAGTATCGATGTGAATCGATATAAGAGTTACGTTGACCCGAGAAGAGTTATGTTGGCCCGAACGAGAGAACATTGAGTCGGTTTGAAGACCCAATAAATCGAATTGATGCAAAGCATAAGTCCAGTTGGAACAAGTATTTATTTTAGTTGTTTTCATGTGCAGGCTACGCTTTTACGCTGAATTATAAGATGTCGACATTTTGCCTCGTTTGCAACGGAGTCCGCAAAACCAAAGCATCGTCTCGCAATGGACTGAAGCATGGAGACGGTAGGCCTAATCAGTCGAGTAGTTCAACGGAAAACGAAGTGCTCGAATAGCTAAGTCAGAATAGTTGGCCGTGCAACAAAGTTATAAAATTGATCTGCATCGGCTCGGCGAAACGACAAGACGTATCGGCTTAAGGTGTGAGGACTTTGACCCTTCTTTCCTACTCCGTCATGCCTAACTAAAATGTACCGTTGTATGCTAAGTTAACCTATCGAGTCCACAGACGTGGCTTGATTGAGAGAAATCATAGTGCACGTTGTTAGCACCCTGAAATTCGGGTTGATTTTTTTTTATTTTATTTATTTTCTGATTGTTTGGTGTCATTAAATATTTCATTCTATTTATTTATCTGTTAGTGTACTTTTTCATGCCATTGATAATTGGAGTATCAGGGATGTTCAACTCTGGAAATCTTCTTCACGGGTTTTGGAGTGGACACGATTACCTTCACGACGGTATATAGTGTCCCATCCAAACTTGTTCTCTTGTGCTCTTTCTGCTTCGCTGAACTTCGGGTCGGTTTAGACCATTTGATTGATATTTATTTTTCCCACTTTTTTTCTTGATCATTTTCAGCGCGTTACCATGACATTTAAATTGGGAGCACCAGACCAGTCATTTCCTTGAAACCAACTCCTCATTGATGATCTACTCGAGACGCTCGTCACCCATGACCTTCGTTTCCCACTCATTCATGTCATTTTGGGCTCCATTTGATTCGCACAACTTTTTCGACGCGTGACCCGATTTTATTTCACGCCACGGCGTCACATTCATTTTCCAACTCGATTTGTGGGTCCCCTGTCGACCAAAACCTGTCAGCCCCAACTATGGACATGGCCCACTTTGAGCCTACTACCCGTCCGCCGCTTGTGTCCCATTTATTGGAATCCCCATGTGCTACTTATTTACATATGATCATCAACGTCTAATTTTAATTCGATTTTTGCACAATGTCCAGTTTTGACCCAATCCGGCTCCACCGAGTCCAGTCCAGCTCCGTGATTTCCTCCATCGTAGCACCCTCGTATTTTCTTGCCGAAAATATCGAGTATTCTTCCACCCATTTTTCCTATATTTATTGGGAATTTTTAATATTTAATTTCCATTGGAATGACCAATTAATTCCTAATGAATCCTAGCCATTGGATTATTTAAATCAATCCTCACCATACTTTTCCTCTCATATTCATAGCAGCCCCTCCCCAATGGAGTGGCCGGCCCTAACTCCCAAAAGCAACATTTCTCTCTCTATTTCACTTTTTATTATTATCCTTATCTCTTCTCTCTCTTACTTTATTTTCAAACAACCATGCAAGTTTCCAACAGCAAAGCAATACCATCACCACACCTCTCTCCCCGACCTCCTTCAAACCCGAGCACAGCCCCTGGCCGTCGGCCATGGCGCCACCCACCACCATTCTCCATCTCCTTCCTCCTCCTCTCCATCTCCTCCTCCTCCATGCGAACTCATCACCACCATATCCGCCACCTTCACAACCACCATCATCTCTTCCACCACCCTCGTCCATCTCGCGACCGCCACCTCGTCGTGGGCTCGCCGCCGCCGCCTCGCCGCTCGCCGTGGTCGGCGCAGCGCTACCTCATGAACGCAGCAGCGGCTGTCGCAGCCCGAGGGCGCACGCCCGCGCGTGCATGGCGCCACCGCCGCTGTGGTCGCCGTCGACCACCCTCCACGGGCGCGCGCCACCCTTGGCTCCCCTCCCATGGCGGCCACCGTCCTCCGGGACGCGCCGTCGAGGCGATTCGTGCGTTTTGAACGACGTCCCGTCGTGACGCGCGCGAAATGAAGTTCGTTTTGGCGCCCCGTCGCAGCAACTTCGCGTGCGTTTTCCCGGAGATCCGACCGTTGGATCGGCGATTTCTTCGCTCCGTCGCAATCTCGGTATATCCACCTTCATCCCTGTCAATTTTCGTCCGTTAATTTTATCGTTTGATACATGAAAACCGGCTACCAAGTTGACCGTTTAAATTGTATTAAATTTGGACAGTTTTGCGGGGCCAACTTCGTCAGCTTGTATCTCATCCACCGCAGCTCCGTTTGGCGTGCTACCAGTTCCGGTGCGAAGCTGGTATAACCCTCTTGCTACCCCTTCAGTTTCGTTTCATTGTGAGCTTGTTTGATTGGTTGAATTCGACGCCAAAGTTGGCCGTCCGAATTCGTAATTTCCAACTTGTAAAATTCCATTTTTGAACACGGGACTCCAGATTTCATTTCTGACACCACCATTAGACTTGTGGCGTCGTTCTGGCATATTTTCTTATAAAATTTGTTAGATTTGGAGAACGTGGGCCCGGGCACGTTTTTCGGTGCAAAGCGGGTCCCACATTCTGGGTCAACGGGACTTTTTGACGCCGGCTCATCGGAATCCAATTCCGGAGATACCGTTGAGTTCGTATCGTCATTCTGGACTCGTTGACATATAATTTGCTAGATTTTGGTGGACATTGGGTCTGGCACGCATTTCGGTGCAAGTCGGATACCAATATCCGGGTCAACGGGTCATTTTGAGATCGGCTCGTCGGAATCCAATTCCGGAGAAACCGTTGAGTTCGTATCATCATTCTGGACTCGTTGACAGGTAGTTTGCTGAGTTTTGAGAACTTTGGCTCCGGCACGCATTTCCGTGCAAATCGGAATTCCAAGTTCTGGTCAACGGGCCAAAATGAGATCGGGACAACGGAATTCAATTCTGGAGATACCGTTGGGTTCGTATCGACATTCTGGTTGCGTGGACATATAATTTGTTATATTTTATAGACTTGTTTTCTTGCACGTTTTTCGGTGCAAAACGGCTCCGACACGGATACCGTTTTGACCCGAAATTACCTTTTTGCCCTTGTGTCCAAATTGGACCGTTGGGTAGGCTATCCTAGCTAATTTGACCATTCTGGACACGTTGGCGATGTTCATTTCATCGTCCGACAATGTTTGTTGATAATTTCTCTAAGTTTAACCTTTTTATAATTAATTAATAATTAATTCATATAATGTTCGTATTTCGGGATTAGTACAACGAAACTGAGATCAGCCAATTCCAGTGATCTCACATCGCTGAAATTGGCATGTAGGACACGTGGATAACTATGATAAGATTATCAACCTTACCGATAATCTTCTTATCTCGATTTGCGTGTCGTAAGTTTCGACGTACAAATAACGAAGTACACTTTATATTAGACTAGAATTGACCCTGTTTGACCAGAGTTGACCAGTTGACCCAAAGTCAACTGTAAGTCAACACTTGACCTAGTTTGACTAGATTATTGACCGGAATCGACCTAGAGATGTTTTGACTTAGAAGAACCTAGAATAATATAGATGGCTAGTATAGTTTTATTTATTTCAACTTGAACACCTTGTAACCAGTGTTGCTTTAAATAGGACTCTGTGGCTTCAGTGGGACCTCCCCTTTACTTATCAGCTGTTCAGGTTATCGAGGCGAGTACATTCTCTGATCATTTCATATCCTGCTTAGAATTATTTCCTGCAGTAGATTACTTTACTTGTATTGTCACGTTGGTCACACGGATTGGTACTATATGGATCTCTACATGCGATGTTATCCCCCTCGGGAGCATCGGGTACATTGTGCTTGTGCGTTTCACTTACATCATGTACTCCTGTGCTTTCATTACATGTGCACTCCTGTGAATCTTGTACTCTCATGTTCACGGAGCCCCATGTATACTATCATGTGCACCCTATATGGGCCCCCATGTGATATCCTGTGCAATAACATAACCTGTTTAGATCCTTGTGTATTGATTGGGGATACGGGGGAGTGCTAGTAGTCGTGTGAACAATTCCTTTGTAGTGTAGATTCCTGTGCACCTCGACATCCTGTGCAAATCTGTCCTGTTCACATGTGCTATCTCGTACTCTGACTCACTAGCCACTGTTAGTTCTCTATGTATAGTAGATATTTACATTACAGTTCTCTTCCTGTTTACATACAGCATTTCTTCAGTACCTGTATCTTACTTTACTGCATGTTATATGTTTTCTAACCTGCTATGATCTGTTGAGATGTACTGTGCTCGCTCCAGTCCTGACTGGACCTGTTGATAAATTTTACAGATAGCCTGGAGGTGCCTGCTAGCCTAGAGGAGACACAGTAGGGTTTGTTTAGGTAGTTATTTCTTTTTGTCTGGAGTTGTATTTACCTTGTGGATTACTGTATCTTTATTGAGTTTTGAGATGTACTTCTGGGTTCATGTATCTTAGACACTTAGACTTCTATCTCCTGTATTTATTTTGGATTTCATGTTTTATCTATCCTTATCATGCTCTACCTTAGATGTGATTGAGTTTGTATCTGCTATGTCACCCCCATTCGGGGAGTATAAACTGTTTAGTCTTATACTGATAGATGCATTGAGACCTAGGACAGCGTTCTACCGCCGACACTGCGGCGTAGGCTGGGCGTTGCTACGTTCTCGTGTCCTAACCCTAGGGCGCGGGTCGTGACACGTTTTTAGTGGTGGCCCATGCAGGTCGAGACTAAAGTGTAGTGGTATTCGAACTTGAGTACCACTACAGCCTGCACTAGGAATAGGATATATTTTGAAGGTACTCAATCACAGATAGGAACCCTTGAGAGATTTCCGGGACGACCCTGGAGAATCTTATTTAACTTCGATTTGAAAACTCTATTTTTCCCTTGATTTAATTTATTTTACTTTTGTTGTTAAATTTGATTTTTACGGATTATTGTTGAATTTGAGTTTGTATTTATTTTGATGGAAGATTTTCGAATTTTGAATTTTGATGATAGATGTTGCATTCGAGTTTGTATTTTGATGGATTGTGTTCACTTTTGAATTTTGATGTTCGTTAATAAATTTTGATTTGATTTTTGAGTATTCATTGTTGATTTAATTTGATTTTTGGCAAGATGAAATTATATGGGCTAGGTCATCTATGTTATGGAATCTAGTCTTCTATAGTCACATTAGCCAGCATGGTGAGGACATATAGTCTGACTCTGGATGTATTTCTCGGGTGTGGGAATTTAAGGTTTTCGCAGCCAAGCATGCGGCACCGCGAAAATGTTAAATACCATGATTCTAGAGATACGTGCATAAGTCAAGGGCTCTGTGATTATCGTAGCCTTGCTTACTAGTATGACGAGGATTTAGAGTACCATGATTTTGGATAGACGCATATGATTATCGGATTGCACCTTAAAATATTTTGAACATGTTTTCTCTACTTTTTCTCAGTCATTCAAAAAAAAAGAATTATTGTTTGATGTTTTGCCTAGTTTCTTGTCATTTAACTTAAGAGTATGTTTAGTTGTTTTCATAAACCTTTGTGTAGCTTCTTGCTAGGAGTTTTTCATAATACCATGAATCGATGATTTTGCTAGACTTTATCTTGAATTTGATATTTAGCTCTGGATTTCAAAATCGTTCCTTCTTTAAACAGATAAGCAAAAATAGATTTCATTGTTATTCCTTCTTGCTATTATTCTTGTATTAAATAATAATGATAATAAAACTGTCTTGATTTCGTCAATCGTCTGCTTGCAATCTTGGTAGAGATCTAAATGTTAGTCTTAACGTAGAATTAATTTTTTTTTTTTGGGACATGAGAATATATGAGTATATTTATATAACAGACACTTTGCCTAACACGTATGCATGCTACACTTGATTTTTCCACATATCTAGATACATATTGATATGTTGTTGATGTCCAAATTTTCATAACCAATATTTCTGGTTTTCTGCTGTTCCATGTTTAAATTCGTAATATTAAATACAAATTTCATGTTATTATTTAGGTTTACATCACTGCACATGTATGTTATACGCAGGGTTTCAATTCAAAAAAAAAAAAGAATTTTGGTTGAAGATTTGTGTTTAAATTTGTCAATTTAAGACTGTGTACATATTAACCCTTAATACTGAATCCCAAATGTTTAGTTTAGATTACTGTTTTATTTTCTTAATATAATATTTAGAGCTGCGTACATTGTTGTAAGTAGGATATAAATTTAAGTTTCATATTCTTACATGCTAGTTTGTGATAAACATTGAGTTGGGTTTTAATGTTCAAGTTCTCCAAAATTCTGAAAACTAGTTACATGTTAACATTTTTATATTGATTTCCATGTTTAGTTAAATTTCAGATTTAATATGTAATATTGAACTGTATGCGTAGGTAAATATATTGATAGTATGTTAGGGTTTCTTTTCTATCATGATAGGATGTGTTAGGACCATTGAGATTGGTTGTGATGTTTCAAACCCTAAAATCTGAGACCGCATTATGTTCATAATTTCCATGGTTTAAAATGTTAGCTTGTTTTCAGATTTTATATGTAAATGCTGAACTAAAACCTGGTTTAACTTTTTAATACTAAGCTATAACCCTGTACAAGGACACACACACACACACGCCTACTATCTAACCGTATGAACATGTCCCCATACATATGATGCTAGTTTTCCCTCTCTAACGCTCTCTCTGTATATACATTGTGATTGGATTTCAATGCAAGTGACTTTCGATTCTTCAACTTGTAATTTTGATTTTCTTGGGATAATACTTTTTCAAATGATTGGTAGTTACCTTCCTTTATTTTATTTTTTTATGAGTACCAGTTTTCATATGGGGTGGTAGACAACCTTATAGTTTTGATGGTTGTTGTTTCTGTATCTTCCTATTTTAGCACCCTGGATTGCTTGTGTGGTTGATACCCTATGACCGTTAGTTAGCATGACTAGTAAACCTAGATGAGACTTCACTGTCACCGTATACCATGACCCTGTATGCCGTTCTTTTTTTTTGATGGTATGTTTATTTAAGTTCTGGGACTTTGATTTTTGGGGGTTTGACCTAGAGGGAGTAGAGATATTTTAATTTCGAGGACGAAATTTTTATAAGGTGGGTAGGATGTTAGCACCCTGAAATTCGGGTTGATTTTTTTTTATTTTATTTATTTTCTGATTGTTTGGTGTCATTAAATATTTCATTCTATTTATTTATCTGTTAGTGTACTTTTTCATGCCATTGATAATTGGAGTATCAGGGATGTTCAACTCTGGAAATCTTCTTCACGGGTTTTGGAGTGGACACGATTACCTTCACGACGGTATATAGTGTCCCATCCAAACTTGTTCTCTTGTGCTCTTTCTGCTTCGCTGAACTTCGGGTCGGTTTAGACCATTTGATTGATATTTATTTTTCCCACTTTTTTCCTTGATCATTTTCAGCGCGTTACCATGACATTTAAATTGGGAGCGCCAGACCAGTCATTTCCTTGAAACCAACTCCTCATTGATGATCTACTCGAGACGCTCGTCACCCATGACCTTCGTTTCCCACTCATTCATGTCATTTTGGGCTCCATTTGATTCGCACAACTTTTCCGACGCGTGACCCGATTTTATTTCACGCCACGGCGTCACATTCATTTTCCAACTCGATTTGTGGGTCCCCTGTCGACCAAAACCTGTCAGCCCCAACTATGGACATGGCCCACTTTGAGCCTACTACCCGTCCGCCGTTTGTGTCCCATTTATTGGAATCCCCATGTGCTACTTATTTACATATGATCATCAACGTCTAATTTTAATTCGATTTTTGCACAATGTCCAGTTTTGACCCAATCCGGCTCCACCGAGTCCAGTCCAGCTCCGTGATTTCCTCCATCGTAGCACCCTCGTATTTTCTTGCCGAAAATATCGAGTATTCTTCCACCCATTTTTCCTATATTTATTGGGAATTTTTAATATTTAATTTCCATTGGAATGACCAATTAATTCCTAATGAATCCTAGCCATTGGATTATTTAAATCAATCCTCACCATACTTTTCCTCTCATATTCATAGCAGCCCCTCCCCAATGGAGTGGCCGGCCCTAACTCCCAAAAGCAACATTTCTCTCTCTATTTCACTTTTTATTATTATCCTTATCTCTTCTCTCTCTCTTACTTTATTTTCAAACAACCATGCAATTTTCCAACAGCAAAGCAATACCATCACCACACCTCTCTCTCCCCGACCTCCTTCAAACCCGAGCACAGCCCCTGGCCGTCGGCCATGGCGCCACCCACCACCATTCTCCATCTCCTTCCTCCTCCTCTATGCGAACTCATCACCACCATATCCGCCACCTTCACAACCACCATCATCTCTTCCACCACCCTCGTCCATCTCGCGACCGCCACCTCGTCGTGGGCTCGCCGCCGCCGCCTCGCCGCTCGCCGTGGTCGGCGCAGCGCTGCCTCATGAACGCAGCAGCGGCTGTCGCAGCCCGAGCGTGCACGCCCGCGCGTGCATGGCGCCACCACCGGCGCCACCGCCGCTGTGGTCGCCGTCGACCACCCTCCACGGGCGCGCGCCACCCTTGGCTCCCCTCCCATGGCGGCCACCGTCCTCCGGGACGCGCCGTCGAGGCGATTCGTGCGTTTTGAACGACGTCCCGTCGTGACGCGCGCGAAATAAAGTTCGTTTTGGCGCCCCGTCGCAGCAACTTCGCGTGCGTTTTTCCGGAGATCCGACCGTTGGATCGGCGATTTCTTCGCTCCGTCGCAATCTCGGTATATCCACCTTCATCCCTGTCAATTTTCGTCCGTTAATTTTATCGTTTGATCCATGAAAACCGGCCACCAAGTTGACCGTTTAAATTGTATTAAATTTGGACAGTTTTGCGGGGCCAACTTCGTCAGCTTGTATCTCATCCACCGCAGCTCCGTTTGGCGTGCTACCAGTTCCGGTGCGAAGCTGGTATAACCCTCTTGCTACCCCTTCAGTTTCGTTTCATTGTGAGCTTGTTTGATTGGTTGAATTCGACGCCAAAGTTGGCCGTCCGAATTCGTAATTTCCAACTTGTAAAATTCCATTTTTGAACACGGGACTCCAGATTTCATTTCTGACACCACCATTAGACTTGTGGCGTCGTTCTGGCATGTTTTCATATAAAATTTGTTAGATTTGGAGAACGTGGGCCCGGGCACGTTTTTCGGTGCAAAGCGGGTCCCACATTCTGGGTCAACGGGACTTTTTGACGCCGGCTCATCGGAATCCAATTCCGGAGATACCGTTGAGTTCGTATCGTCATTCTGGACTCGTTGACATATAATTTGCTAGGTTTTGGTGAACATTGGGTCTGGCACGCATTTCGGTGCAAGTCGGATACCAATATCCGGGTCAACGGGTCATTTTGAGATCGGCTCGTCGGAATCCAATTCCGGAGAAACCGTTGAGTTCGTATCATCATTCTGGACTCGTTGACAGGTAGTTTGCTGAGTTTTGAGAACTTTGGCTCCGGCACGCATTTCCGTGCAAATCGGAATTCCAAGTTCTGGTCAACGGGCCAAAATGAGATCGGGACAACGGAATTCAATTCTGGAGATACCGTTGGGTTCGTATCGACATTCTGGTTGCGTGGACATATAATTTGTTATATTTTATAGACTTGTTTTCTTGCACGTTTTTCGGTGCAAAACGGCTCCGACACGGACACCGTTTTGACCCGAAATTACCTTTTTGCCCTTGTGTCCAAATTGGACCGTTGGGTAGGCTATCCTAGCTAATTTGACCATTCTGGACACGTTGGCGATGTTCATTTCATCGTCCGACAATGTTTGTTGATAATTTCTCTAAGTTTAACCTTTTTATAATTAATTAATAATTAATTCATATAATGTTCGTATTTCGGGATTAGTACAACGAAACTGAGATCAGCCAATTCCAGTGATCTCACATCGCTGAAATTGGCATGTAGGACACGTGGATAACTATGATAAGATTATCAACCTTACCGATAATCTTCTTATCTCGATTTGCGTGTCGTAAGTTTCGACGTACAAATAACGAAGTACACTTTATATTAGACTAGAATTGACCCTGTTTGACCAGAGTTGACCAGTTGACCCAAAGTCAACTGTAAGTCAACACTTGACCTAGTTTGACTAGATTATTGACCGGAATCGACCTAGAGATGTTTTGACTTAGAAGAACCTAGAATAATATAGATGGCTAGTATAGTTTTATTTATTTCAACTTGAACACCTTGTAACCAGTGTTGCTTTAAATAGGACTCTGTGACTTCAGTGGGACCTCCCCTTTACTTATCAGCTGTTCAGGTTATCGAGGCGAGTACATTCTCTGATCATTTCATATCCTGCTTAGAATTATTTCCTGCAGTAGATTACTTTACTTGTACTGTCACGTTGGTCACACGGATTGGTACTATATGGATCTCTACATGCGATGTTATCCCCCTCGGGAGCATCGGGTACATTGTGCTTGTGCGTTTCACTTACATCATGTACTCCTGTGCTTTCATTACATGTGCACTCCTGTGAATCTTGTACTCTCATGTTCACGGAGCCCCATGTATACTATCATGTGCACCCTATATGGGCCCCCATGTGATATCCTGTGCAATAACATAACCTGTTTAGATCCTTGTGTATTGATTGGGGATACGGGGGAGTGCTAGTAGTCGTGTGAACAATTCCTTTGTAGTGTAGATTCCTGTGCACCTCGACATCCTGTGCAAATCTGTCCTGTTCACATGTGCTATCTCGTACTCTGACTCACTAGCCACTGTTAGTTCTCTATGTATAGTAGATATTTACATTACAGTTCTCTTCCTGTTTACATACAGCATTTCTTCAGTACCTGTATCTTACTTTACTGCATGTTATATGTTTTCTAACCTGCTATGATCTGTTGAGATGTACTGTGCTCGCTCCAGTCCTGACTGGACCTGTTGATAAATTTTACAGATAGCCTGGAGGTGCCTGCTAGCCTAGAGGAGACACAGTAGGGTTTGTTTAGGTAGTTATTTCTTTTTGTCTGGAGTTGTATTTACCTTGTGGATTACTGTATCTTTATTGAGTTTTGAGATGTACTTCTGGGTTCATGTATCTTAGACACTTAGACTTCTATCTCCTGTATTTATTTTGGATTTCATGTTTTATCTATCCTTATCATGCTCTACCTTAGATGTGATTGAGTTTGTATCTGCTATGTCACCCCCATTCGGGGAGTATAAACTGTTTAGTCTTATACTGTTAGATGCATTGAGACCTAGGACAGCGTTCTACCGCCGACACTGCGGCGTAGGCTGGGCGTTGCTACGTTCTCGTGTCCTAACCCTAGGGCGCGGGTCGTGACACACGTCGAACACTAAGATAGAGCAATTGAGTTGAAACATACATCAAATGTACGAGTCGCCATATAATATCGATATACCTCAAAGGCGAGCGCCTCGGTGCGCAAGCCATGAGTACATGGGATAACTGTATCGACGAGTGCATTAAATGCACGAGTCACGGGACATTAAACAATTGAATCGAAACATGCCTCAAGACACGAATCGTTGAACATCAATCAAATGCGTGCCTCCGTGCAGGACTTAGTATGCTAGAACATGGAAAGACTATCGGCGCGAGTGCCTTAGTACACAAGTTGTAGAACATTGAATACTCTATCGAGACGTGCCTCAGTGCACAAGTCGGAGGGAAAGAACATAAGTCTAGCGCATTGAAAGATTGTGTCGAGACGTGCATCAAATGCACGAGTAGGAAAACATTGAACACTGAGTAGAACATGGAAATACTGAATCGAGACGTGCATCGAATGCACGAGTCTAAGGATGTCGAATAATTATTGATTTCGGCATGCTGCCTTGAAAATGTCTAAGACTTGGACATTGAATTGAGGCGTTGAAACATCAAAAGAATGCAATCGTATAAAGAATATGAGAACATGGAAAGAATGCGAGAAATGCGAAATGATGTGAAGTCTGAGTTTCGGACTCAGACTATGTTTGGTTGTATGAGTCGATGCATGTTGCATAATCAAATAGACTTTGAATATAACCCATGTACGGGTTTGTTTTCCTCGAACATGATCGCCGGGGCGCCGGGACTGTTCGACCTAGGAGGAATGATTATCGTGGCTAAGGGAGCACGAGCATTGCGGGACATTCAATAAGGATCGTAACCTAGGCTGAATGGGTAGCGTCACAATGCCACCGAGAAACATAAGTCCATTCTGACATAGTGAATGTCAGTAATCTTCATATAGATAGGGGCTGGTGGGCTGAATGGTGCAGGCACACAGAGATCCTGTACAAAGAGCACTTATAACATGACAGGAAAATATAGTAGGCGTATTCATCTTGCGTCGGTGCAAGAGTGAGTGCGTCGATGTTGGTAAGTCGCGTCACGAAACAATACGAGATTACAATATGTTGTTTGTTTGCTTACTCAAATATTGATAACATGCTTGCCATGAAATACATGCTTTATTGCTTTCGAATATGCCATGAAATCGACCCTAAGCAAATATAGAAAGATCATAAGTTGCATGATTCATATAATTACTTAATGTCGGTTTAGTAAAGTGGGTCTTATCAGTACGCGAGAGGATTAGTACTGATCCCTGTAGTGCCCCGTCCCGCTCAGTCAATCGGAGGGATCGAAATGCTGACGGCGTTCGGACTTAGCCATGTAACGACTGCTCGAAAACTCGCTCGGTCGAGGCGACTCCTCGCTCAGGTGTGATAGTTTCGGTGAACTTGCCTCATCTTAGTCTTCACATAATAAATTGCATGTTTTCAACCTGCACAAGTTAGGCTTGATAATAAAAGAGACGCATCCACATAGCTAAGGGAATAATCCCGACGGGTCGGAATGTGTTAGAACATTGGAAAAAGGTCCCACGGTCTACTTAGAAGTCGGCCCAGCGTGCTTTTAAAAATGACACTCGGTCCTTCGTCCCGTAGCTTGGGAGAAGGAAGTTGGCCTAAGTTGCTAGTTGCCACAATGCTGGAATTAGCCTAAGTTATAGGCGTCGTCCGCACGAATGCTTGATAAAGCATGCACGATCCCGTCGTCCAAGGCTTGGCATAGCCTTCGCCTGTCCCGTGGTTTAAGTCGTATTGCACGGCTTGTGGCTTAAGTCTAGGCCCCCGAAAAACTTGTTTGTTCAAGTCAAACGTGTGCACGCCACGTTCTCTCGATGCGAAGCTTGGCGTAGCCTTTGCTCGTCAAGTCGTTGCCCGAATGAGTTAGAAAAGAGTTGTGTTGGGCTATCGAAGTCATAGCAAGCATTGTCCCCTGTTTTCTACGGTTGCCAAGTCACATAGTCCCACGAGAACAAGGCTCGTCATGTAAAGTATGTGACTTGAGCGATAGCGTCGCCTAGAGAATAAGGTATGTCTAAGACACGAGCCACGGTGGGTTTAGTAAAAAACATGACACGAACAAAAGAAGTCCACGCGACTGGTTGTCGCCGAGATCGGTCCCGCTACTTGGGAGTCTCGATAAGGAAGCACACGAGATCGATCCCGCTACTTGGGAGTCTCGATAAGTCTCGATAAGGATGTTCACGAGATCGGTCCCGCTACTTGGGAGTCTCAATAAGGAATCACGTGAGATCGGTCCCGCTACTTGGGAGTCTCGATAGAAAGAAGGAAAGCATGGTCATGATTAAGGAAGGACTTGGTAGATCGAGTTGAGTTTTGCATGGTTATTGGACAACTTGCGCGCAAGGGCGAAATTTCTCGAGGGATCCCGGGACGCCGGGTTCGTGTCGGCCTAGGAGGAATTGCAGATATTGTATGGCCTTCATCGACGGTACGACTCGTTGAAGTGAACCGTTACAATATAGGCTGCGGGTCATTCGGTAGGAGCTCGTACCTCGCCACGCGAATGGTCACCGTATGCAAAAGATCCAGGATAGCTTGACATTGCTAGTAACCACTCATATAGATGTGTCGGCATAAGAGCGGCTATCCGCGTGCATGCCTTTGGATTGCGTCGGGTACTAGCAGGTTACGAGTTGGGTTATCAAGTTACGCTTAGTGCAAGCGCTAACCTTGAGTCGGCATGAGTTAGGTGTGCACGGTTGCAGCACCATTCTGGAGCCTAAGAGTTGGTTATAGCAAGGACACGTGCTTCGGCATGAATGTGGCATTGTTGTATCGAGCTAAGTCAGGAAGGGCCGTAAGGCAAGTTGATTAAAGTCTGGTTGGTACTTGGGAGGCACGGCCTCGGTCTTAAGGCACGATCATGTCCGTTGGCACGACCAGCACGAGTCGTCCCCTTGACGTCGTTGGCACGAGAATGGTCTAGAGGCACATAGAACAAGTGAAGTCTTGGCACGACCGAGTTGCATAAGTTTCTACTCGGCGAGGCACTGCCTCGAGTATATTGAAGTCACGAATAGAGTATAGCACGACCCTGTCGTTGCGTTACTAAGTATAGGCCAAGGCGTCGTTGTCTTAAAATTGATCCTAAGGCAAGACTAGAAAGACAATCAAAAGGGATTAAGCTGCACAAAGTAAATGAACGTGTCGGTTTTGTATGGGTGGGCGAGGAGCTCTCTCCACCAGTACAGTTGAGTACAGACACCCACACAGTTTTCATGTGCAGGCACAGGTAGAAGCTCGTGGCGCGGAGCTCGCTTAGATGCGTTGAGGCACGGAATTCCTTGACGATTCAAAGCGTGAGGGCTCGTAGAGTCAAGACTTATACGGGACATAATGTATGGACATCGCCATCCTGCAGAATCTGCACTCGTCGCCTTGAAGCATTGTATCGAGAGATGAGAGAGAGCAGAGTGACTTGTAAAATGAGAGAAAAGTGAGCTTGAGAGACTTGTAATCAGGGCCTTGCGTCCCATTGTAATCTTATTGTTCAATATCAATAAAGAGCACTTTTGAATAACTTGTGTGTTGCTTCTAAATTTTCGCTGCATGTTTCAATGTTTCTGCTTGGGAATTCTGTGCGACGACCCCGTCGCAACCGCTGTAATCGGCCGTTATGAAACTGTCTTTCACGAGCACAATCTAGGCTTGTGCGGCATCACGCCTTAGCGAGGACGATCGCTACTACGGGAGCGGGGCGTGACAATCCCCCACCAGATTCTTGCAGGATGCAGGGAAGAGATTGCTCGCAACGAAGCTTCGCTTGAACACGCTGAGGCATGGAACGCCATAGCGTTTTGAGGCGTGCGACCGCATTGACGTTCGGACTTGCAACAGAATGATATGGCCGAGATATAGAAGACATGATGTATGGAACGGTAAAATCCTTTGTGGGCAAGAGAGAACTTGAGTGTTGTAAGCCAATCTGGCATGATTCATTTGTGCTATTGAAAGCTTTGTAATTCCGTTGCTTATTGAATAAAGATAATTGTTTCGTACACTATGTTTCTTCCGCTGCTAAATGTTGAATCAAAGATAACCATTTTGAGAACCTGTCATCTTACCTTGTACGAGTGCAACTACAGACTCGTACGACATCACGCCCCAGCGAGGACGATCGATTCGGTAAAATCAAACGAGGACGAACGATTTTCCGAGTCGGTACGTGACAGCTCTCCACTAATAGTAATAAACTTCGCACCAATGATGCTCGAGAATATTTAAGTCAAGAGTTCCTAGACACTTGTGCATCTGGTGGAAATATTCATCCAACATCCTGCTCTTATACAGCTCAACGGAACAAAGTGGTCGAACGCGAAAAATAACATTTACTTGAGGTGGCTCACTCCTTACTATGCCAGATGAATCATGAATGTTCAACATAATTACTGGAACTTTGCTCTTCTCACTGCTTATATCTAATTAATCTAACCAGTGTGGTCAAACGCAAAAAATGATATTTAGTTGAGGTGGTTCACTCCTTACTCTTCCAGATGAATGTTCAACACAATTACTGGAACTATGCTCCTCACTGCTTATATCTAATTAATCGCATGCCTTGTCAGTCTCAACCACTAATCTCCATTTTCTATTTTCTATTTCCTTTCTAAAAAAACAGAGATTTTCTCGGTGCCCCTAAAGTCTTTGGTTTCACATTTTGCTCACCATCCTGGTCTTGTCTCAGATAAACTCTCCTCAGGCTTCTAAGCATATATTTGTTGGTTCATGTCACAGTCGGAAAGGATATGTTGTTTCTCCTGATGACAGAAATTTGTCACATATCGGTGTTGCATAAGTATTAGCGCACCCACTAACGACCTAAACCCCTTAACACTTTCCACTAACAACCAAAATTCACAATCGTATTCGATGAAAAATATTGCATTTGAATAGAGAGAGATGAATTTGGATTGCAATCCTCCATTTGAAGCCAACATTAGAGTTATAGAACTTATGCTAATGGCTTACATTTTGAGGAGCCTCAGTAATGTCCTTCTTTCGAGCACCATCGCCACTAATTATTGCAAAGTAGAAAAGAGGATGTTAAATGAAAAGGAAGAAGCAAAAGGAAATTACAAAAGGGCTAATCCACTGTAACAAAGATTTTTTTAAAAATCATCAAACATGATATTAGTAGTGACAGTATTAAAATATTACAATTTTATATTCTTGATGAAGTGCTTTTACATCTGAATGGCAGCTAACCTGGTATTATCATTTTCTGTTCCTGATGGTTCGCCAGATTCATCATCTCCTGAATTTGTAAATGTGCAAGACGTGCAAGTGAGCTGTAGAGTCATGTTGTGGAGCAAGTGTTTCTGGTGATACTATGCTTCGCAATTCTAGGTTAAATGTTAATGAAACCAAAACAAACAAGAGTCTACTAATAAGGATATAAATGTAATAATATATATCGATTAAAGCAGAAAAGAATTTTTTTTTCAATTATAAATTATTGTGGCGTCATGCAAGTAAAGGGCAAAGCAACAGCCAACTCCATGTAAACACACTAAGTAAATATTTTGCATCTAAAACCATGTTTTACATGTTACATTACCGTCATCACTTGATCTCTCATGGTCAACACGTTTTACTTTGACTCTCTTGTCAATAATTGTATAAGCTCCATCCCCTACACGAACATGAAAAATATTAGGGATTTGAGGGACCTAGCATTTGCCATCAACTAATAGTTAACAAGGATAAGTATCAACTACGAGCCACAAAGCAGAACATATCTTATAATACCCCTTGAACGTCTCCGAGAATTCGATCTGGCCAATTCAATATGCAGAGTAGCTCCTGTTGCAGGATCAAATGTTGATCCCTGAAAGGAAAACATTGAAGAATTTGACATCAGACTGAAATATGAGTGCAGATATGTTGTAGACAACATGTCGGGTCAAATTAAAAGTAAGAAAAAAAGTGTAGGCCAAAATCCCCCAATTGATCCGACATAATAAAGCTTACATCCAAGTTACATTAACACAAGTAGTAAAATTCAAGTATAATATTGCTACCAGCAGATCTAGGATCCATTGATCCCATTCAGTTAATACTGGGTTAAACAGACATGTGGCCTTACCAAGTATACCCCTAATCTTATATAAAACATAATCACCAATTAGGACTGGTAAACAATATATGAGCTCTCGCCAAGGAACAGTAGCGTGAAACTTATGAAAACTCGAGTAAACATCAATCGAGTAATGATATGAACAAAGAATGAGTGGTCTATTAACAAAAGGCCATAACAATTTTAAGAAGACAAATTCATAAACTACTTTGAGTTTTGGGCACCTGGATATATATATATATATATATATATATATATATATATATATATATATATATATATGAGAGAGAGAGAGAGAGAGACTGAGCATGTTTAGTCCCACATCGGCTATGGTAGAGATAGAAATAGAAGGGAGGGAAGTTATTATAAATAGATGGAGAGGACCTTAGCCTTATGATAAATGCCCAAATCAAAGCCTATTGGCTGCGTTGTAAACAAAGGCTTGCTAGGCCAAGACTATTGTGCCAAACAATTTTGCTACTCCCTGGATCTATATGGCCGAAATATTCACAAAATCAGCAATTTATTCACATATAAAATGATAGTATGCAAGTTTCGTGACTAGTTAATGCATTATCCACGTGTAAATGTGTTGTGATAATTGTATTTCATCTGGATGTTATTTGTGACTTTTTCGTCACAAATTTTGTGACTATGCTCATCGTTCATGTTACTTCTTACATAAGAAACATAAAAGATGTCAGATCTTCTAAATTCTGAAAAGATTAATCAAGGCTGTAAACTCGGTTGAAACCAATAGGTTTTGGATCGGGATTTTGATAGTTATGATGTGAAACTAAACCAACTATGGGTCTTGGCAAATTCATTGCAGTATCAGCTAGTTATGGTGAGCACGTCTAGTACTGGGTAATTTTCAGAGACCAAATGATACTATAGTGGCCGAAATTTCTCTCGTATTATCATCATCAGAAATTTTAAAAAGAAAAGGAGAGAGAGAGAGAGAGAGAGAGAGAGAGAGAGGGGGCATGATGATGGGAGGTAAACCTGGAGGTTGATGGTGGGTGTGGACACTTGGGATGGTGGTAGGGTCCTGTCGGGGTTGGGATTCGGAAGAATGGATTACGACAGCAATGGCCTTGGCCAGGTCGGATGTGGACGACGCAAAAGTGACGACATTGCTGACAGGAATGGTGAAGCCAAGGCTAGATTGGGGGTGGCTGACGAAAACGAAGATGAGGTGAGAAGGTGGATGGCATGGGGTTGTGACTAAAGGAGGACTTGGGAGGGACACCAGAAAAGGAAGAAAGGTTGAGTCCTTTCAAACCCAATCTGAACCCGACAAGTATTTAAATTGGGTTTGTTCACTACTGAACTAGGTAGTATGTAAGGCTGGGAAGAAAGTTTGTTAATGAATGATGAAGATTCAAAGGAACAACAAATATAAAATTTTAGGTGGAAAAACCACAACAAAGCCTTTATCCCAATTTTTGGGGTCGGTTGTTTGAATCAATCATTTTCTTCCGTTCAGTTCTTGTAAGAGCCATGTCCTCTTTAACACTAACAAAAACTATATCATTCTTTAGAACTTCAATCTATGTTCTTTTGGCCTACCTCTAGTCCTAGCGGCTCCTTTAACTACCTCTAGTCCTAACGGTTCCTTTAAATGTTATCTTACCTCTCCATACAGAAACATATGTTGGTTTACATTGCACATGTCCGTACCACCTAAGACAATTTTCTTTCATCTTGTCCTCAATTGGTGACAGCTCTAAATTTGGATGACAAACAGGAAAGGAAAAGAATTAATGACGACAGTGGCAACACTCTGTTCATGCTAGTGGCCTCAACCCCAAAACATGTTCCCTTTCCACTAGGCCCCTAGAAAGGCAGAATACCTAAGAAGCACACTACCACAGACTGCAAAATACATGTCATGTTTCTGTCAGACACGACATGTACACTCCAAAATATACTAAACCTATGTCCACATTCGGTCCTGCGATTTTTGCATTCATGTTCAGCATAGAGAAAGTCTGTATTGCCAAGCCCTGGTAAATGAATTAACCCATTGCCAAATTATATTTAGAGTTGGTTTGGTTTTAGTTTACTCGAGTTTGTTTTTAGTTTATTTGGGTCAGTGCAGTAGTAAGTTGCTTTATAAGTGAAGAATCCTGTTCCGATCATAATTGGTAGTTTCAATTTGATTTGTTTGGAATTTATTTGCATCTGGTTTGTTATTCGGAAAGGGCTGGAACTTCTTGGATGAAAACCGACAAAGGGCATCGGCATTCTAACTATATTTTTATTTTAGTTTATGAAAAAAGAGAGAAATTCTCATAAAATTGGATGTGAAGTCCATCTCGGTGCGCAAGCCATAAGAACATGGGATAACTGTATTGGCGAGTGCTTCCGTGCACAAGTCGTTCGTGCCTTCGAGCACGAGTTAGAAGGCTAGCACATTGAGAGACTATTAAGGCGAGTGTCCTAGTGCACGAGCCATGAACATTGAACACTAAGACATAGAACATGGAAATACGATATCGAGGCGTGCATCAAATACACGACTCGAAGAATAGAGAACAATGGTGTCAAAGCGTGCGTATGTGCACAAGAACCATAAAAGATAGCTTCGTTGCAAAGAGAACAGTTGTGGCATGAATGTGACGGAACTGTCGAATGTGGTATGATGCCTCGAAATGTTCAAGGCCTTTGGGTCGTCCGTTTGACGAACATTGAATTGGGGCATGATGCCATATAACATTGAAACGAAGAATGAAATCGTACAAAGATTGTGAGAACATAGAAAGAGTGAGAACATTGAAAGAATGTGAGAAATGCGGAACGATGCGAAATCTGAGTTTCGAACTCAGCCTATGTTTGGTTGTATGCTTAGATGCGTGTTGCATAATCAAATGGACTGTGAATTAACACGTGCACAGGTTCGTTTTCCTCGAACAGGCGCGACGGGGAATCGGGATTGTTCGGCCTAGAAGGAATGAGAATCGTGGCTAAGGGAGCACGAGCATTGTGGGACCTTCAGTAAGGATCGTAACCTAGGCTAAATGGGTGGTGCCGCAATGCATATGAAAAACATAAATCCATTCTGACATGAAAAATGTCAGTGATCTTCATATAAATAGGGGCCGGTGGGTTGAAATTGCAGGCACACAGAGATCTTGTACAATGAGCACTTATAACATGATAGAAAAAGATGGTAGGCGTATTCATCTTGCGTCGGTACAAGGGAGTGCGTCGATGTTGGAAAGAAGCCGCCACGAAACAAACACGAGATTCATATTTGTTGCTTGTTTGCTTATGTGAATCAAAATAACATGCTTGCCATGATAACATGCTTTACAGCTTTCGAATATGCCATGAAACTTACCCTAAGGCAAAGATAGAAAGATCACTAGTTTGTATGTTGCATGATTCAATACATTACTTAATGTCGGTTTACCAAAGTGGGTCAATATCAGTACGCGAGAGGATTAGTACTGATCTCCCACCAGATTGCTTGCAGGATGCAGGTAATAGATTGCTCGCAGCGGAGCTTCGCTTGAACGTGCTGAGACATGAAATGACGTTGCGTATTGAGGCGTGCGACCGCATTAACGCTCGGACTTGCAACAAGATGATGCGACCGAGATATATAAGACATGATATATGGAACGGTAAAATCTTTTGTGGACAAGAGAGAACTTGAGTGTTGTAAGCCAAATCTGGCAAATTCAGTTTGGCTATTGAAAGCCTTTGTAACCTCAGTTCATTTATCAATAAAGAGAATTATTTCGTATACTCTATTTCTTCCGCTGCTAATAACAAATCAAAGAGAACCATTTTGAGAACTTGTCATCTTGCCTCGTACGAATACAACTCCAGACTCGTACGACATCACGTCCCATCGAGGACGATCGATTCGGTGAAATCAAACGAGGACGAACAATTTCCCGAATCGGGACTTGACAGACGGTATAGGTGGAGGTGAGGCGACATAGGCGAGCGCCTAGGCGAAGCAATACCTAACAAGATATTTTGGCCAAAAAGATTTTGTAAGCATTATGGGCCTATGGTTCACTTTTACAAAACTAAAACTTTATAAATCTTCGTTCTATAACTTAGTTATGCATGGAACACCCTTAAAATATGCATATTATGCAAAAAACAGTGGTAAAGTAGTAAAAAATGTTCAAAATGTATCGACCGCCTAGGCGGTGCTTAGGCGGCCTAGGCGGTAGGCGAACTCTCTCCGCCGTGCACCCGCCTACCGCCGTTTAGAACGTGCACCCGCCTACCGCCGTTTAGAACCTTGATAAAAACCATATGTAATCTCTCTCTTTTCCTATAAATTTTTACTTGATCTTCTTAAGAAGTGAGTAGGTTACATAATAGATCTCCCTAGCATAAATCAAACTGATTCTATCAAATTCTAGTATTTTTATTAATCTTTGTATATTTTCCTTGTTTTTATATATGGGTACTATAATATTGTTTCTCCATTACTCGGACATTAATCATTTCTTCCCTAAACATTTACAAATCTCAATAGGAATATCAGCATGTCCTATTGCTTTTCCATTTTTCATTTTCTTTAAAGCATCCTTAAGTTCATATATTCTACGTTTTAGTTGTCATAAAAGTAAGTAAAACTAACTTAAAATCTAACATGTTATGCTGAATTTGCATGTCATTCCATGCAGGCCCTAAGAAAGAGTAAGGTTCACTAGACAAATCCCATTTTTCTCTCTATCTATGAGTATGTGGATTGTCCAACACAAAGAAGAGAGATGCTATATAACATAATATTTACCAAAGTGCAATGCCAATTCATTTCTATTAAGATAAAGACTAATGGACATGTAGAATAGTAATACTCTTTCTTTAACATTGTTTATAAATTTTCACCGTGTATCACGTAAAAAAGAAAGATCATTTGGATATAGTAACCTTTTGGCCAAGTCAGCGCTGCAGTGGGGAACTACATGGACCTTTAAAAATCTGAAAACTAAAGTTGGTATTAGTCTAAGTTCATAATTGTTAATAAAGTCAGACTTTAAAGATAGGACTTTTATTTCGTACTAAAAACTAAAGTCGGGATTTTGAAGTCCTGCTTCTTACTTGTTAATACATAAGAGTTCAAAATTTTGACTTTTAACTCGATAACAAAAGGTAAAGTCAACCATTTTAAAGCAACTTCTAAAGAAGTAAATACTAAATTTGGACTTCCAAACTCCCATTTTAGTTTTATGGAAGAAACTACAGTAGGACTTTTAACTTGTAAATTCTAACTTAATACAACCAACGTGGATTATTGGATTTTGTACTCTACATTCCATCTATATAGGCTTTAGGCTCCATATATACTGAAGTCAGTGTTTCAAATGCTAAATTTTAAGTCGGACTTTAACTATATACATAAAAAAGGTTTATATACCTACACCAACCAGTAGGTTTATAGTACTGCTGTCCACTACCTTGTATATTAAATTATAACACATGGAAGGAACAGAACAACAGGGAAAGTAAATACCATTTTAATCGTTTTCCCATCATTATTAACCTATAAAATACTATCTTTTGATGAAGTTAAAACATTTCCTTCATGATCTTTATATTAAAATACTTTCCAGGATTTAATTAAAATTCCCAAAAAAACAAAGAGGATATTTTATGTAATTCATGCATTTTAAATAATAAGTAAAGGCATTTGGGTATTTTTGGCGCACTTCACGTCTTCATTTACTCCTACCATGCATAAATCTTTAAGAGGGAATTTTGGTCATCTAAGCAATTTTGTTATTTGGAATTATGAACAAGGACAATTATGGCAGTTTAGGCGGATATTTTCTATTATACCAGCACTATAACTTGCATTACTAACTGAATTTAATGGTGAGGGCCATAAGTCCATTTTCGTAGTATCCCACCAAAATATGAGGGTCTCCTTGGAATAATGCAATATTCAAGGTAGGAGCTGCAATACTGTTAAAATTCAAGAGTGGTGTACATAATCTACCCTAAAAATTGACCACCCAAACTTTGCAGCCACATCCTGATATGACTGAAAAGTTGATTATGACAAATATATTTTTATGTGATACTTTTTGTAAATCCTCAATTCAGAAAAGACCTTTGATAATAGCTTTTCACAATTGATTGTAGCATAATAGTCGATGCCAAAGATGATCAAACTTGAATGTTTAATAAAGAGTAAAATGTTAGCTGAGAAGAAGGTACAAGGTGCAAAGGATATCTCACATTTAGTTCGTTCATGGCTGTCACGGCTGATAAATGATTGGTAAATGTAGCAAAGGCAACAACCTGCACTACAGAAGAAAAGATGAGGATAAAACATACACCAATTAAATATCATTCCATTCATATGTTAAAAAGAGTTGAACAAGGCATGAACAACTTACAGGATGATAATGGATAAAATATAAAAATAAAATAAACCTAAAGCAGCTACCAAGAAGAAATAAATTAACAACAAATTATCTACAAAAGCCAATGCTCATCTTCCCAACGAATGGCAAGGATTCCCCAGCCAGCTAAATTAGAACACTCATATACTACCCATGAGGCTGTTGGAAAATAAAGAGAACAAGAAAAGGAAGACATTAAATTTCTTATTTTTCTTTTATTATAGTTACATGAAAAGATTTAGAGAGAGGAAGAGGGATTTATATATGGTTTTTGTAGACTTTAGAAAATATTATGATGGAGTACCTAGTGGTGGGTTTAGAAAACATAGAAGTTTCTAGTAGCTACATTGAGATCATAAAGGATATATACGATGGAGATACAACTACCATGCGGACCATTGAAGGGAATATTACCCCAATGGCCACTTCTCCCCATTGTTGGGTTACATCAAGTATCAGCACTAAGTCCTTACTTATTTTTGTTAGTTATGTATCAAATCAATAGACCTATTCAAGATGAGGAGTCATGGTGTATGATGTTTGTTGATGTTAAAGGCTTTGTTGTATAACAGGCTTTGTTGTTGTTATACCTTCTGGAGATGAAGCATTTGCAGTGTACAACATACATAAAACATCTCACTTCCATCTAGGAATGTGTGCTGGCAATGTATGTAAATATGCCAAAAGAACACGTGCCCATCAACGTTACCCTATACTTTCCAACATAAATATTTCAGGCTGTCAGCCAATACACACATGTATATTGATGGTTTGATTTGTAACTAGGTTGCAATAATGACCAAAATTCCTATCTTGGAAGGAAAGTCGTACAAATTCTTCAATTGGCTTAACTAATTATTTGTGCACATTCCTCGTAACGCATTCTCTTGTACGCAAACAATTCATCAGGTGAAATATATGTCATATGCACGGAACTGAATGTGAACCTTGAGAATAATTCTAAAAGAGAGAAAAGAAAAGCCTTCAATGAACCATGTCTCTTTTTATTCTTTAAAACCCCCATAGCTCTTCTTTGTTCTTCAAAAAATACAAAATGTATTATGTACCCGATACCCACTCAAGAATTGTGACTTGTTTCCTTGGTCCCATGACTCTCATTCTTTCTTCGTCCACAATCCCACTTCCTGAGTTCTGGATTCATTAACCATGGAAAAGATTCCACAATGTCAAACTTCTCGTGCAAACAAGCCCCCCTAATGACCACCCTTTTCCAGACTCATAGTAAAGATACTTGTCTATGAAGCTATGGCATGAAATTCTCTCCATTGCCACCTTCAAACTTCAAAGCCCTCTTGGTCCTCCAATCATCCAAGCAAAAAACGTCACTTCATGCCAACATTATCCAAAATCCCTCATTGAACTTTCCTAATTTTCGTGGCAAATATTAGATTTCGTGGAATGCATTGATCTATGGGTTCCTCACTCTAGGTAATAATTGTTGGCACATTTGTTATGATGATTTTAATTATTAACAAAACTTGTATGCACATGTTTTTGGATTAACACTCAAATGCAGAAAAATTTTGGGTTCTTAGCGCTCATATTAAAAAAATTCGGAAAGCAAATATCTCATTCAAAGAAACAAATATTAAGACACAAATGAAGATTGTTCATTGTATTGTATTCATAGTCTGTAAAGTGTCTTAAGATCTTTTGTAACTCAAGAGTGGTCGGCAAAAAGAAAATTAGGATAGCCAAATTCACAGTATGAAACTTGGGTATTAAACTAGCATATCGACGGTATACCGAGAAATCGCAAGTTTCAGAGAGAACCTCACAAGATCCACAAAAATCCCATCCACCGGCATATCGGCTGTAATGCCACTCGCGGCATACCGACGGTATACCGAAAAATGAGCAGTTCGTCATAGTACCTTCCCAGCACTCATTTTTCCATCGTATAGGTACATTTACATATAGGTCCACACTTATTGGAATATTGCATGATAGTACTTAATATCTTACCAGTATCAAAACTCAAGTGTAAGAAGTCGACGAGCCTTCGAATCAAAACACGTGTTATAAGCTATTGTTCAATAGTGGATTAAAGTCGGAGTAAGTTTCGGGACTGGATTGCCTTCGAGGATACCAGGATACATCAAGCGTTTGATTTATTGCACTTATCATTAAATTGCTCTTTGTACTTGTTAATTGTGTTGCAAGTTTTAAAAGCCATATTCACCCCCCCCCCCCCCCTTCCCTCGAGGATTCCTACAATTAATATCAGAGCAAGGGCACTTGTTTTTGGACTTACCTCCTAAGACTAGATCTAGATCCTATGGCAACCACTCATAGTTTCAACACCAACCATGGTGAAGGACAATCCACAATTAGACCTCATTTATTTGAAGGAACCACTTACAACTATTGGAAAACTAGAATGAGCATCTATTTGAAATCTTTGGACTTCGATATTTGAAGTAGTGTCACTAATGGCTACAAAAAGGCTCGAATGGAGATTAATTGCTCCATGGTAAACAAACCCAATGGACTATATACCGATAGTGATAAAAAAAGGCGGAAAGCCTTGATGCCAAACCTATGAATGCCCTCTATTGTACTATTGAAAGAAATGATTTCAAAAGAATTTCTATTTGTAAAACTTCACATGAGATTGCGAAACTTCTTGAGGTTACACGCGAAGGAACCTCTCAAGTTAAGGAGTCTAAAATTAGTAAACTTGCACAAGAATATAAGACCTTCAAAATAAAGCTAAATGAAACTATTGCAAATGTGTTTACTCGATTCTTTGATATCATTAATCCTCTTATGTCTCTTGACAAGAGATGCTTGATATATAAAAAAATTCGGAAAGTGCCTAGAAGGCCAACAAAGAACTGGAATCAAAGCTACGGCGATCAATGAAAGAAGTGACCTCACTACAATGAACCTCAAAACACTCATGAGAAAGCTCATGACGCATGAGTTAGACTCAAATGACCAAGATGAGGCTATTACTAAAGACAAGGAGAAAGAGAAGGTATTAGCTCTAAAGGCTAACCATTACAAACTCACCTCTGAAATCGACAATGGTGATGAAAACTCCAATGAAGAAGAAATTGCTTTAACCTCTAGAAAGTTCAAGAAGTTTCTAAGGTTTGACAAGGCAAACCGTCGAAGAAGAGAAAATCAAGATGATGAACATGAACTTACTTGCTACAACTGCAAAAGGCCCGGACACATTAAAAGGGATTGTCCCATAGCCTATGCAGTTAAAAACGATTTTTTCATGATAACGGTCCAGTAGAGTTATTGATATATTACTGATATATCGGATTTATAACAGTAAATATCGGTTTGCATTTTAACACAATTTTTATATATGAACAACACACTTAATAGTTATCTGTTATAAAATATGCAAGAAGAGTTTCTTAAAGCATTTAAACTAAAAGGTTCATATCCAAACCAACATTATAATATAAAAAGTATCACTCCAAAATGGTTCAACTAATATGAAAACAAAAAAGATCTCAATTCAACTTTCAAGTTTCAACATCTAATAATCTTCATTAGCCTCAATTTCAACTTCATTTTCTTCGTTTTCACCCTCACCATCTTCTCCACCTTCTTTCCTAGTTTGTTCATCTTCATCTTCTTCATCCTCCATATATTCATCATTGTGAACAAGTGAAGAGTGTGAATCAATAACACCTCGTGACCTTGTACTTCTCTCTCCCCGACTTTTAGTTTTAACAAAACCTAACCGTTATATATCGAATTTTTTCAAAACCGATATATACTGATATATCGGTCATATCGGCCGATAGTATCATTACTGATATTTTACCGATTTTACTATATCGTTATTTATCAGTTATATAACCGATACATAACGGTTTTTAACTGTTTAGTCCATAGCTAGGAAGGGATCTAGCAAATTCGAAAGATCTAGTAAAGGTAGTTCTTCATCAAAGAAATTCGCTAACACTAGCATTTGGTGTGAAAGAGAAGCAAGTGACTCCGACAATGATGATTCTCGTCATACCGCAAAGGCGTAAATGCTTGCCTTATGGCAAATAAAACCAATGAGATACTTGATGATTTCTCAACCGATTTCCTTACATACAATGAATTAGAAAGTGCTATTATTGAACTTTTTGATGATCATAAGAGATTAAAGGACAAATATAGACACTTTAGAAAAGACGATGTGCACAAACTCGAAGTCAAGAGACTCACCAACATGATAAGTGAGATTAAGGGCAAGGCCCTTGCTTGTGACACGGATGATGTAGCTTCACTAAAATTAAAGTTACACGAAACTTTAGAAGACATCAAGGAAAAGGAGTTTGAATGTCAAACACTTAAAGAAGGTTATGATATTGCAAGAAACAAAATACTTAAACCCAAAGAAAAGAGGCGATTACCACCAAATACAACAAGCTTCTTGTAAAATACAAGAAACAAGAAAGTAGTCTCTCTGAGAACACTTCTATGACACAAAACACTTTGGTCAACATAGACACACAAAGAAAATCATACTATGTTGACACGAGACCCCACGGTTAACAAGGTCACCACATAGAAGATCATATGGTAGAAAGATACACAATGTCACCTCTCCACAAAACCATGCACTTTACTATAGTCACTCATATGATAGATATCATACTAGAAAATATCATGCACAAAATGTTCACCCTCTTACTACTAGCAACAAGACACGCACCACTTGTCACTATTGTGGAATGCTTGGACATACTTCCTATCAATGTCAAGTAAGGCAACATGCTGATATAAGAATTTATAAATGGGTTCCTAAAACTAACATCGAAGGACCCACTATGACATGGGTACCAAAGGTTCTTCAATACATAAGTGTCCCCTTCTCAGGCTAGAAGCAAGTGGATTCTCGATAGTGGTTGCTTACGACATATGACTGGAGATGCTATACTTTTTGCAACGCGGTCAATGAAAAAATAAGGATACGTTTCCTTTGGAAACAATTTGAGTGGGTACATTATTGGAAGTGATAACATTGGCTCTTCACATTATCCTTGCATTAAGAATATTTGTCTTGTTACTAATTTGAAATACAATATTCTTAGTACTAGTCATCTTGCGAATAATGGTTATGGAGTAAACATTGTCAAATAAACTGCTACATATATGATAGATCATATAGTGATCTTGTATATAAAGGCAAAATAGAGGACAACATCTATGTTTATTATTAGTTGAAAATATTAACCATGGTGATAGATTCCTAGTAGCAAAGAATGATGAGAGTTGGTTTTGGCACATAGATTAAGACACGCCAACATGGACACAATCGCTAGACTTGTCTCTAAGAACTTGGTGAGAGGTTTCTCAAACATACCTTTCAAGAAGAACGATCTGTGAGGAATGCGAAAAGAGTAAGTTGACTAAATCTTCTTTCAAATCTACCAATATGATAAACACTACTACAACTTCAACTTATTCATATAATTTATTTGGTTCTAGTAGAGTAGCTAGTCTTGGTGGCAAACTATATCCTTTCATTTTGGTTGATGAATTTTTGAAATTTACTTGGGTCATTTTTCTTACAAATTAAAGAGACTTCATAAGTTTGTTGATTTTTGTAAGCTTGTTCAAAATGAAAAAGGCTTTATGATCAATAAGATTAGAAATAATCATGGAGGAGAATTTGAGTATTCTGATTTCAAAAAAAAATATGCTAAGAGTGATTTTTGTCATGATTTTGCTTGTCCAATGACCCTACAACAAAATGGTGTTGTAGAAAAGAAGAATATGACTCTAGGAGATACTACTAGAGTTATGTTAAATCAATACAAGCTCCCTCAATATTTAGGATGAGAGCCGTCAATACGGCATGCTATGTTATAAAAAAGAGTTTTAATTAGACATATTTCAAATAAAACTCCTTATAAGCTTTGGTTTGATAAAATCCCCACCATTGAGTACTTTAAAAAAATTTGATGCAAATGTTTCATTTTGAATACCAAGGATAACTTAGACAAGTTTGATTAAAAAGCCAATGAAGATATATTCCTTGGATACTCTATGCTTAGCAAAGATTTTTGTGTTTTCAACAAAAAGACTCGTGGTTGAAGTATGCATCAATGTTTCTTTGATGAACTTAACACTTCCGTCTCTAGGACTCTTGATGATGTAGATGACATATCTATTGGCTTGGAAAACTCTTCTCTTGGAGATGAGGATGCTCCTTCTACTACTATTGAAGAAGAGGTCACTCTACCGAAAATCTCTCCAACCATCAACACACATCCTAACGACTTACCAAAGGAATGGAGGTTAATCCCTCATCACCCAAAAGATCAAATTATTGGTAATCCTTCAACCTGGGTAAGCGCACTCAATCTTCCATTAGAGATCAATGTGCAAATATTGCTTTTATTTCTCAAATTGAGCCTAAAAATGTTAAAGATGCTTTTAATGGTGAATTTTGGATGCTTGCTATGCAAAAAAGAATTGAATCAATTTGAGAGAAACCAAGTTTGAAAATTAGTCTCTAGGTCCAATAACTATCCTATTATTAGGACTAAATAGGTTTTTCGTAATAAGCTTACTGAAGATGGTATTGTGACATGAAACAAAGCACGTCTTGTTGTACAAGATTTTAATAAAGAAGAATGAATAGATTATAAGAAAATATATGCATCGGTTGCACGTTTGGAATTAATTCGTATGCAATGTGATTTTGCATGCTTTAATGATTTTAAGTTCTTTTCAAATGGATGTAAAAAGTGCATTTATAAATAGTTTTAGGTATATGTTGAACAACCTCCCAGATTTGAAGATTTTTTTATTTTCATATCATGTTTTCAAACTTCATAAGGCTCTTTACGGCCTTAAACAAGCTCCACGTGCTTAGTATTAGCGCCTTAGCACTTTCTTGAGTTCTCACAGTTTTTCCAAAGGAAAAGTTGACACTAGTCTTATCATAAAATCTTACAATGACACTTTGTTATTAATACAACTATGTTGATGATATCATTTTTGGTTCTACTAACAAGCCACTTTGTGACAAATTTGCTACATGCATCGCATCGAGAATTCGACATGAGCATAATAGGAGAACTCTCCTTTCTTGGACTTCAAATAAAACAAAGCCCCCAAGGTTTTGTGACAAATTTGCTAAATGCATGCATTAAGAATTCGAAATGAGCATGATGGGAGAACTCTCCTTTCTTGGACTTCAAATAAAACAAAGCCCCCAAGGTACCTTCATCAATCAAGCCAAATATACCAAGGATCTCCTCAAACGTTTCAAAATGGACAAGTCCAAATCAATTGGGACTTCTATGGCTATAACAACGAAGCTTGATCAAGATAAAATGATAAATCAGTTGACATCTGCAAGTACCGAGGTATAATTGGTAGTTTGTTTTATTTAACTGCTAGTTGTCCTGATATTATGTTTAGTGTTTGCATGTACTCTCGTTTCCAAGCAAATCCCAAAGAATCTCATCTATCTCGTTAAGTGTATACTTCGATATCTTAAGTGTACTTTGAATGTTGGAGTTTGGTATCCCAAATCCTTTCATTTGAACTCTTGGGTTATTCGGATGCGAATTTTACAGAATGTAAAGTTGTCATAAAAGTACTAGCAGCAGATGCCAATTCCTTGGAAAATCTATGGTCTCTTCCTTTAGTAAGAAGCAAAATTCGATTGTACTTTCAACTACCGAAGCCGATTACATTGCGGTCGGTTGTTGTTGTGCCCAGATTCTTTAGATGACACAAACACTAGTAACTATGGTATTTTTTTCACAATGTCATTATCAAATGTGATAACATTAGCACGATTAATCCTACCAAAAATTCAATATGTCATTCACGCACTAAACACATAAAAATTCGACCTGAAAATTGTTGAGATACCCACTTTCGGGGTGAGTGTTTATGAAAAACCCACCCGCATGGTGAGTTTTATGAAATACCCAAAATTATGTATTTTCACATTAAATATTTCAAGATTCCCTTTAGATGTTCTGTATTTACAAAATTGCCATTTTGATAATACCATAGCTACCCCTTTGCGCAAATTTGGTCATATATATGTATTTGAATTTCACAAACTCAGATTTTGATTGTGATTTTCATCTTCTTCTTCACGAGAGATCTGAATTCCATTACTCTCATCTTCAGCAGAGATCGCAAAGATCGTTCGTAGTTCACTGTATTTTTCTTCAATCGAATTCCGATCATCGCTCATCATCATCATCTTCGTGGAGAGATTTGAAGTTTTCCGACGATTAGGTCACTGTGCTCGGTTGTTTGCACTGATATAAAACAAACAACAATGAAAAGTATGATATCAATCAATTTTTTTTAAAAGAAGAAAAAAAAGATCATTCTCCATGATCTTAACACGAGAAATGGCCATTCTTCGTGATTTTAACACAGAAAATGACCATTCTCCGTGATTTTAACACGGGAAATGGCCATTCTCCTGCATTCTAACACGGAAAATGGTCATTCTACGTGATTCTCCGTGATTTTAACACGGAGAATGACTATTCTCCTGCATGTTAACACGGAAATGGCCATTCTTCGTGATTTTAACACGGAAAAGGCCATTCTCCGTGATTTTAACACGGAGAATGACCATTCTCCGTGATTTTACAACGGGGGATGGCCATTCTCCGTAATTTTAACACGGAGAATGGTCATTATTCTCCTACATTCTAACACGAAAAATGGTCATTCTACATGATTTTACAACGGAGAATAACCATTCTCCGTAATTTTAACACGAAGAATAGTCAGAATGTATTCTCCGTATTTTTACAACGGAGAATGGCCATTCTCCGTGATTTTACAATGGAGAATAGCCATTCTCCTGCATTTTAACAGGTGAATAGCCATTCTCCTGCATTTTAACAACGGAAAAAGATAATTCTTCGTAATTTTAACACGGAGAATGACATGCATTTTAACACGGGGAATAGCCGTTCTTCGTAATTTTAATACGGAGAATGACCATTCTCATGCATTTTAATACGGGAAATGGCCATTCTTCGTCGTTTTAACACGGAGGAGAATGGCAATTATTCGTGATTTTAACATGAAGAATGACTATTCTCCTGCATTTTAACACGAAGAATGTCAATTCTCCGTAATTTTAACACGAAGAATGACAAAAAGCTCTTAATTTTCTTCACATCAGCTCTCTTTCCAGTTGATGCTGCTGATGATGATGAAGTGGAATTCCAGTTGATGCCTATGTTGTATTGGGCGCTAGGCGAGGCGAGGCGAGACCATGCCCGCCTCGCCTAGGCGCGCCTAGGCGTCCGTCCAGATTTCTGGGTCTCTAAACCTGTGTAAACATTGTAGGCAGCAGCAGTAGCAAAAGTCAGCAACAACAGTAGCATAAGGCCGCAACAGTAGTAGCAGAAGGCTGTTGCAGAAGTAGCAGATTGCAATAAGAGGGAGAAGACAACAGTAGCAGTAGCAAAAGGCAAGCAACCAGCAGCAATTTTTACAATAGCACCTGTTTTAGCAACAATAATAACCCTAAAGTCCAAAAAAAATTAGTAAAAAGTCCATAGCCCATCCTGAGATCCACCACCTAGGCGCCCGCAGTTGTCTCCCCTGGGCGAACCTGGACGCCCGCCTAGACGCGCCTAGGCGGCCCTCGCCTTACACTGCAATAAAATATGTAGGTCGAGGCGACCTGTTCAAATCGGGCGCGCCTAGGCCGCCTAGGCGCGCCTAGGCGTCGCCCGTAACAACATAGGACTTGATGCTGCTGATGATGATGAAGTAGAATTCCATTCGATGCTGATGTTGATGCTGATACTGATGGTTCCAGTTAATACTGTTGATGATGATGAAGTAGAAACTGATGAGGACAACATGGTGTGAAGATTGCGAATGAAGTCACTGACGAGTTTTTAAGTAAGGTTTGAAGATTTTGGAGGAAAAAACCTAGATTCGAAAGTGAGTAGTGTATGGAAGAAGACGAAGAATCGAAATGTTTTTTTAAGAGTAGGTTTCGTGGGTGTTTTCAATAAATTAGAAGGGCAAAAAGGTCATTCTGCACCCTTTTATATATTTTCGCTAATTCTGGACACGTGATAAAATGTTATTTTGCGGTGAATTTTTATAAATCTTTTGCAATTTTTGGACATTTGATAATTTTTTCCAAATTCGACACTACTTTTTACGAGATCATAGTCAAAAGGGTGATATTCATTTAGAATTTATTGACAAGAAACACTAACTTGTCAATATTTCTACAAAGCCTCTTGCCGAGGACCGCTTTAACTTCATCCGTCATGAAATTGGCCTCCTTGAACTTGGGGTGAGAATTATTCGGTTTTGAACCAAAAATCGAATCGAACAGAACAAGAGATTTGGTTCGGTTTGGAAAAAAATTGATACGTTCTCGATTTTGAAAATACTAAATTTCCTTATTCAATTTTGGGGTTCGGTTCAAAATCGAAAACCGAATAAGACTTATTCAATTATGTAAACACCCTTAATTTTATTATATTTAGTGATTAAAAATGTGTATATTTTAAAAACAACAATTATATATATATATGTGTGTGTGTGTGTGTGTGTGTGTGTGTTTTGAAGTCCAACTTTGATAATTTAACTAGTCTAACTTTAGGTGCAACTTTGAAATACAATAAATATGTGTATAAAAAATTATAATTTTTAATATAATTTAACCACGATACCAACTTTGGACCCAACCCATTAAACAATAGAAACTTTCCAACCGTCAAAACGAATTAATTATTTAATTATTCGGTACGGTTCGGTTTATGTTTTGGCTAATTTCAGTTCGATTTCGGTTTTAAATTTTTAGAATTTTGGTTTATTCGGTTTTTACTATTTCGGTTCGGTTGAAACCGAATAAACCGAACGCTTACCCACTACCTTGAACCCTCTCTTCAAAGCTAAATACTCACTATTGTTAGCCTATTTAAATTTTTATATTTCAAAATTTCCAGAATTTTTCCCCTTGGTCCGGTTTACCGCGGCATAACGACAGTATACTATTCTATAGAAATCTTGTCAGAAACGACCGCTTCTTTTCAGGTTGTCGCTCTATACCTCTTAGGTATCCGCTTTTATCATTTCCTAAAACAATTTCTCTTACTCCAGTCACCTCTTTCCTCTTCCCAAACCGCTCCTATTCTACTTCTCTTCTTATTCCCCTCCCAAGGCACCTCGTCGATTCATCTTCCCCAGCCATCTGTTACTTTTCTGTTCCAGAAATTGTTCTCCAACAGTCACATCTCCCATCCCTCTGGTATAATTTCTCTCTTCCTCTATTTATTCCAAACTTTCTTTGGTGCTTCCTCGCTACTCTCTTATTTTTCTTTTTGACCTAGTATATTCCAATCCTTTCTCGTAATCCATATGGCCCCTAAAGCTCTTGGCAAACGTACCAAGATCACGCGCGAAGAACCTTCGTCCTTCCAAGGAAATGTTGACCCCGAATCATTCAACCTACCACCGATGCTCGAAGTTACCTTTAATCGGTCTTATTTTCAATCCTTAGCCCAATCACAGAACCGGTTCTCATCTTTTCACCATTGCTGCATTTTTGCCGGTAAAACCATCAACTTTTCCATATTCCATGGGCACCGACAATTATTTCAACGCTTTGGTTGGATCGGTTGCTTGAGAGAACCATTCATGTATACCCTAATGGGATTCGAACTTTTTATTAGAATATCATGCCTATCGCACACAAATCGCATTTCGACACCATGGTCAGGCGTAAACGCTTTACTGTCAAACCCAAATCCCTATCAAAAATTCTTGGAGTCCCCGACATTGGTGGAGGGCCAGTTGAGAACTACCGTTTTCATCTTCCTGAGGATATCTCTAAGGACGATTTTCTTGACATAATCTGTCACCCCAACCATCCACCAAAAATTTCCTCCAAAGATTTAAAACCCTTCTATGAATTGCATCGCCTCATTGCTACCTCTGCTATTCCAAAATTGGGGAATTACGATACACTCACTTCAGATGCCCTATCTTGCATGTTTCATATATATATATATACATATATATATATATATATATATATATATTACCAGCATGTGCGGGCTCAGTTAAATCGTGTCCCCCGCACACGATTTTTAGCATGTCCTCAGTTCACTTCGGACTCTTTGTGCGGATCTTGTCCGCACTGGCTTTGTCATCATCGTCCCGCACGCACACCCTGCACAATCCGCGTGCTCCAGAGCTCCACGAGACGGCCATGACGTCTTACGACGCCCGCAACTCAACGCCCCGCTTCGCCCACGACATGGAAGGCGCCCCTGACGTCTTCACATAGTCTACGACAACCAATGTCGTCCAGCCACCCGTTTTATGCGCACGACGTCCTTACGGCGCCGCACGACGGGCCACGTGGTCGGTCATCATTTATACCCGTAGTAGAATGGTGTCGGTCCCCGACCGCCCGTGCGGTGTCCTATCAGTTGAGTTATTATGAACGGATGCCCCATTCGTGGCCCACGCTCATATATATATATATATATATATATATATATATATATATATATATATATATATATATATATTGAAGTGGTCTTTTCTCTTCCTGAGACGATCATCAATACATGATTGCAACTCGGACCAATGCTAGCTGATCCCTGATTTATGGGATAGTTATTACTTGGATCCTCGAAGCCAGTGATGTTGATCTCACTTTGTGCCCCTCCGAAAATCCTCCAAAACCTCTCACCGCCTCTCGCCACCTCGACCAATCTGTTGTTGATCAAGCCCCATCTTCTGACTAACCTCCTCCTACTCAACCATCCTCTTCATCTCCCCCTCCTCTAGTCGTCCCTCACCCCTGCTCCTCTCTTCCTCATGTTGATCGACACTACTTTCAAAATCAGATAGATGTCGTGCGTGATGACCAGTGAATATACATTTGTGGACTAGGCCACCTCACCACACGTGGACTGGCAGACCAACACTAGTACTTGCAACAAGTCATTACTACCGGCTCAAGTTCTGTAGATCCAAATATTCATGACCCTCTTGTTCCTTGACCGCGCTTCCTTGACCCTCATGCATATGGATTTATGTACCCAGACGGCATCGACCCCCATAGTATATCTTCCACTTCATTCACCATGGAAGTTGACCACAATGATGATGATCCACCGGCTCCAGCACAATTATTTCTCGAGCTCTTGGCATGGCAAGATAACTTTGATGGCAGTTGTGTGTTTTTGTGTTTGGAAGTCACATTTTGGGATAAAGTAATGGTGGTGGCATTCTCTATTGTTGTCCTAGTGTGCTTTATGGTTCTATGTTAGTATATTTTATGGCCATGATGTTTATGTCATCTTGTATGTCCTACGGGGCGTGGTTTCTTCTAAAACAATGGTATTGTTGTCCTACGGGACATTCTTAAATGCTAAAAGTATTAGGATTTATCTCTTATGGCTCATGGCTATTATTACGTTCATGATTATCTCTTATATGCTTTATCATGTTTTATCTCTTCAAAACAATAGTGTGTTTCATGTTTATCACTATGTTGTTGTTATGAGAAGTGTACTCCTTATCCAAGTCTTTCCTTTTTCTTTTCTTTAATGTATCCCTCATGTTAGCTCATTGCTTGGAATTTACCTCCTTTGAGAACTCATTCCTCAGTGTCTTTGAAAAATCCCGTGACTTGCATCTTTCATCGAGAACTTCTGATGCAATGACCAATAGAGATATCATCACCTATAGCGTGTTGCTATTTGGATGAGCTCGGAGATTCATGTCCACAAAACCATGGTTACCGTCAATAGCTTCAATCAAGGCCATCAAACCGCAAAAAATAGTTTAAACTTTAAACACACGGTGAACTATATAGTGTTCCTTAACTGACTGACCAATATGATTCTAGAGTTGTAGATACATATATTTGTTAATTTCTGGTTTAATAACAATAATGCTCGAATGACTATATTATAATGTGTATGTGATGATGACATATTGGTTGGTTTCTATTTGTTTCACTTTTTTTTTTCTTTTTTTGACGTATATGCAACAGGATTGACTACATTTTTTTATAGACTTGCATCTTTCGAACATTTGACAATTAAATAAGCTTCTCTTGAAAATCCAAAATTTTGAACATCGACCTAATTCTTCCCAAACACCAAAATTGGGACAATTGTATTGCTTCCACTAGACAAGATGCTTTACTAAGTATTTCTTGATACATACTAAAGCACGACAGTGTCCAATAAGCGGCGCTGGGCCCGGAGTGTTTTGAGCACGATACAGACACTCCAAAATACACTAGGACACTGCCAAAATTAGTGTCATGCTAGTGTCGTTGTGTCTGTACCGGCAATAAATGTGGCGATTGCAGCAAGTAAATGTGTATGTGATGATGACATATTGGTTGGTTTCTATTTGTTTCACCTTTTTTTTTTCTTTTTTGATGTATATGCAACAGGATTGATTACATTTTTTTTTATAGATTTGCATCTTTCGAACATTTGACAATTAAATAAGCTTCTCTCGAAAATCCAAAATTTTGAACATCCACCTAATTCTTCCCAAACACCAAAATTGTGACAATTGTATTGCTTCCACTAGACAAGATGCTTCACTGCTCAGTATTTCTTGATACATACGAAAGCACGACAGTGTACAATAAGCGGCGCTGGGTCCGGAGTGTGTTGAGCACGATACAGACACTCCAAAATACGCTAGGACACTGCCAAAATTAGTGTCATGCTAGTGTCGCTGTGTCTGTACCGGCAATAAATGTGGCGATTGCAGCAAGTAAACAAGGCGATTCCTATATCCTAAAAAGTTCAAACGTGTCGCACCCACAATAAACCCTAACCCTAAGAATATGGAAAAGGAAAGGGAGGAGACCTGGCTTCCGCGCCCGGTGTACTCGAGGAGGCAGGAGTCGAAGCCGTGGCGGCGGCGGAAGAGGTTGTGGATCTCCCTGGGCTTGACGTCGTCGGGGATGCCGGCGATGAAGAGGGTGTGAATGTCGGACTTCTCGGCGGGGACCACGGCCGCCATGGGAGGAGGAGGAGGAGCGTGAGCGTTAGGGTCTGGGTAGTGATGGTAAGGAGGCGGCGGGTGGTGGTGCATTGGGAACGCCTGCTGGGGGGTTAGGTCGTACTCGAAGGGGTAGTGTGGGTGGTAGCTCATTGGCGTAGTGTCCATGACGGGTGCGAGAGAGAGAGAGAGAGAGTGGCGTTTGCCTAGGGCTAGTTTCATCAGAGTTTTAATACAAAAATTTAAATAATGTTAGAACATTTTAAATATAATTTAATTATTTTTTTTGTTATGATTTATTATAAATATATTTTTAAACTTTTGGATATGTATTTAGTTAGATATTATCATGGAATTAGTTTAAATATTAAATTCTAATATTTTAGTATTTATACATATTCATGCAGTTAGGAGGATTTTAGGTTTTAATTTTATTTTAAACTACATGAGAAAATAATTACGGTTACCGAACTTTTTTTTAATTTTTAAAACGAAAATGGTTGATGAAATACACACGGCTTAGACGGCTCAATTTTGAACCGTTTTGAAGCCTCCTTATATTAGTAGAGATAGAGATTAGGCTTAATTGCTATTTCAATTTTTCAACTTGATATTTAAATTTTTTTGTACAACTTGATATCGGAGAATTTATGGAATGCCCAAAAACTAAAAAAGTTTTATGTAAAACCCACCGCTAAAAAAACTTTCATCGCGTGCCCAGAATTAGAGAAACTTATCCAAAGCGGGTTCCAAATGACCCTTTTGCCCTTCCTTTTAATTTATTGAAAACACCCACGAAACTGCTCTTAAAAAAATGTTTCGATACTTCATCTTTTTTCATACGCTGCTCACTTTCGAATCTAGGTTTTCTCCTCAAAAATCTTCAAAAATTCGTCGAAAAATTTCGGAAAGACCGAGACAAACGGCAAAAGTGCTAAAACGGAGGTCCAAACATCATTTTTTTACGATTCTAAAATTTCGGAAGGCCGTCTAACAAAAAAATTGTTACTTTTAGTCTCCTCGACGATACGCTCATTTTGAGACAAACGGGACCTCGTTTCGACCTCCCAGTCAAAAATTATGGCCCTCCAAAGTTTCAGCTAACCATAAAATGCAGGAGAATGGCCATTCTCCGTGTTAGAACACAAAAAATGTTAATTTCGCATGAGGGTGGTCATTCTCCGTGTTAGTAACACGGAGAATGGCATTCTCCGTCTTAATTTACACGGAGAATGACCATTCTCCGTGTTAGTAACACGGAGAATGACATTCTCCGTCTTAATTTACACGGAGAATGGTCATTCTCCGTGCTAAATTACACGGAGAATGACCATTCTCCGTCATAATTTAGACGGAGAATGGCCATTCTCCGTCTTAATTTATACGGAGAATGCCATTCTCCGTGTAATTTAGCACGGAGAATGCCATTCTCCGTGTAATTTAGCACGGAGAATGGTCAAGAATGACCATTCTCCGTGTTAGAAACACGGAGAATGCCATTCTCCGTGTTAAATAAAACGGAGAATGACATTCTCCGTGTTAAATAAAACGGAGAATGACATTCTCCATGTTAAATAAAACGAAGAATGACCATTCTCCGTATAATTTAGCATGGAGAATGGTCATTCCAGTGTTAAAACGCAGGAGAATGGACATTCTCCGTCATTTTTTACAACGAAGAATGGTCATTCTCTGTCTTTTTCGACACGGAGAATGGTCATTCTCCGTGATATTAACACGGAGAATGACCAATCTCGTGTTAACATGGAGGAGAATGGTCATTCTCCGTATTAAAAAAGACGGAGAATGACCATTCTCCGTGTTAAAACCACGGAGAATAGCTATTCTCCATACTAAAATGACGGAGAATGGCCATTCTCCGTCACTTTACCACGGAGAATGGCATTCTCCGTGTTAAAACCCATAGAAAATTATCATTCTCCGTGGTTTTTAACACGGAGAATGCCATTCTCCGTGGTTTTTAAAACGGAGAATAGTCATTCTCCGTCATTTTAGCACGAAGAATGGTCATCCTCCGTGGTTTTAACACGGAGAATATTTTTTTTAGAAAAATTTTGTCAGAAATAAAGAGTTTCGTTCTTCTTTCAAAATGATGATAATCCTTATGGAAAAGAAGAAGAAAGATCTTCTCTCCATAATTGACCTAATCGTCGGAAAACTTCAAATGTCTCCACGATGAAGATGATGATGATGGTGATGATGATGACGAGCGATGATCTGAGTTCGACTAAAGAAAAGCACACCGAACTACGAACGATCTTTGCGATCTCTGCTGAAGATGAGAGCAATGGAATTCAGATTTCCCGTGAAGAAGAAGACGAAAATCGCAATCCAGATCTGAGTTTTTTTAATTCAAATACATATAGATGACCAATTCGCGCGGAGGGGTAGTTTCGGTATTATAAAAATAGCAGTTTCCAGCGGGTGACATCTAAAAGGGAATCTTGGAATATTTAACGTGAAAATACTTAATTCTAGGTATTTCATAAAACTCATCCAGCGGGTGGGCATTTCATAAAAGCCCACCTCGAAATTGGGTTTCTCAGCAATTTCCAGCTAAAAAAATTAACAAAAAAATTCATGTTCAAAACATGAAACTATCCACTCCTCCACCGCAGTCCTGCCCGCCCGCCCCCCTCCTCCTTCCACCCCGGCTACACCATCGCCCACCACCATCCTCTTTCTCTCCGCGATGCCGCCTCTAGTGTTGTCATCGTCGTCGCCAGCTACGCGTGCACACAGAGACATGGACGGGGATGGGGTAGCAGGGGGTGGAGGAGCACGGATGGGGCGGGACAGAGGGAGTGGGGAGTCGACCGGGTTTTTAAAATTAAAAATCAAAATCAAAATAAATAAAAAAATTATAATAAAATAATTATAATTATAATTAAGATTAAGATTAAAATTAAATTTGAAATTGAAATTGAAATTAAAACTAAAATTCAAATTCAAATTCAAATAAGTTTAAGATTAAAATTAAAATTAAGATTAAAATTAAAGCTAAAATTAAAATTAATGTTAAGGTTAAGGTTACTTTTAATATTTATATCAATTTAACGTTAATGTTAATATTAATTTTGGTGTTAATATTAATATTATACTAATATTAATTTTAATATTAGTGTTTGTATTAGTGACCTTCAGCCTCCTGTGCACTCACACTATTCTCCGGAATATCCGCAAGAACAATGTTCTTGTTAGGGGTGTGCATCGGTCGGTGGTCGACATATTTCGTCCCAACCGAAGTCGAACCGAAGTTAATCGGTTTGAAAACAAACAAAACAAAACCAAACCAACCAAATGGTCGGTTCGGTTTTGAAACCGACCGACTTGGTTCGATTTGGATCGGTTCGACTTTGTCGGTTTTGATCACATAAAAAAATGGACAATATGCTCTTTTTTGGGGTGAAACCTCAGTAAACTTGTACTTTGCAACAGTAAATACAATTCAACAGCTTCAATTCAACTTTTGCTTTGCAGGTGGAGAGAAATGTCAATTATACATATAAAAAATTATATACATTCAACCAAAAGCTCCTTTCATGTGCACATGAGCAATTAGAAAAGAATATGAGCCGCAAGCACTCCTCTTTGAGACTAGAGAGAGAGGGAGCGCTCTTTCAACTTCTACTTGATAAATGGCTGTGATGTGAATAAATGAACCAAACCAGTATAATACAACCCAATGAATCCATACCCAACCGGCTAACCCTAATTATTTAACAAGAATTTGGTTCGGTTTGGTGTCACGACCCGCACCCACCGTGAGGGTACGAGTACGTAATAACGCCCAGCCTACGCCGCAGTGTCGGCGGTAGAACGCTGTTCTAGGTCATGAACTATAACTAGCATAATATGAATACTCTCCATAAGGAGGCCAACACAGAGGTACAACTTAATCACAATCTAAGGTAGAATGATAAAGATAGATAAACATGAAATCCAAAAGAGATACAGGAGATAGAAGTCTAAGTGTCTAAGATACATAATCCCAGAAATACATCTCAAAACTCAAATACAGTAATCCACAAGTAAATACAACTCCAGACAAAATGAAATAACTATCTAAACAACCTCTACTGTGTCTCCTCTAGGCTAGCAGGCAATCCCAGGCTATCTGTAAAATTTATCAACAGGTCCAGTTAGGACAGGAGCGAGCACATTACATCTCAACAGTTCATAGCAGGTTAGAAAATATAATCATGCAGTAAAGTAAGATACAAGATCTGAAGAAATACAGTATGTAAACAGAGAGAGAACAGTAATAGAAATATCTACTATAAATAGAGAACTAACAGTGGCTAGTGATGTAGAGTACAGGATAGCACATGTGAACGGAACAAATTTGTACATGATCTACACTAAAGAGTTGTACATGATCTACACTACTAAAGAATTGTTCACATGACTACTAGCACTCCCCCGTTTTCCCCAATCAGTACACAAGGATCTAAGCAGGTTATGTTATTGTACATGATATCACATGGGGCCTTTAAAAGGGTGCACATGATAGTATACATGAAGGCTCTGTGAACATGAGAGTACATGATTCACAAGAGTGTACATGTATGGTGAAAGTACAGGAGTACATGATAAAAGTGAAACACACATGACATAATGTACCCGATGCTCCCGAGGGGGATAACATCGCATGAAGAGATCCGTATAGTACTAATCCGTGATAATGTCGTGACAGTATCAAGTATAGTAATCTAAAGCAGGAATATAATTCTAAGCAGGATATGAAATGATCAGAGAATGTACTCGCCTGATATCTGAATGTCCAAGGTAAAGATACTGTTCGAGGAGAGGTGTCTGGCTCCTAATTAGAACAGCACAAGTCACAACATGTCCAGAAGGGTAATATAAAGTACTACAATGCATTCTACATGAATCTAGGTCAAACTAGGCCAAAGTCAACCCTTGGTCAACTCTGGTCAACTGCACTAGTCAAACTAGGTCATGTCCTAACCCAGCAAGTCTTACTAGGCCTAACCAAGACTATCCTAGCAAGCACACATCAATACAAGGCTATACAAGCCAACATACACCCAACTCTATATAGCATGCAATTATTCAATACTCAAATAGGCAAGAATTCACATTGGATATACACTAGGTAATCTATTACTTTAAACTATATATGTCTACACATATATACACATGCATATATTGGTATTCAACATTAGGTCTATAATCATGGCATTTCAAATGGTTATATAAACTTATATATTACAACACAATATGCTAACATATATATAATATACATACATAGCTAAGTTAACTGTATTCATAAATACTTATTTAAGAGGCTATGTGTGTGTATGTGAACATGGCAAAGGGACAAGTAAGGGTTAAATGGGCATACATAGTGTATACATATCAAAGAGTGTCAAAGTGTAAGTAAACAAAGTGTCAAGTGTGATAGTGTCTACATAGTGTAAGGGGTACATGAGGTAATATAGGATTTGTGTTAACATAGAACATTACATCTCATTAACTTGTATATTGCATACATTACATCTTTTATTACATTACATTCATGCTTGCATTCATTCATCATTCATTTATTCTCTTGCACTACTATATACACCATACATTACATACTATGGAACCTACATATTCATTACAAGCCATACTTATACATCCTTACATTAGATAAGATACTTACATCTCATACATCATTTATTTAAATATTTACTCATACTTGCATTCTCTATTTAATTACATAATGTATATACATTAACATGGGTTAAAATCAAATAGAACATTATATTACACACAAGGGTGCACAAAATGCATATGCCGAATAGTAACTCCTACTAATAATCAATACTGTACCATCTCAACATGAATTAAAATCTAGGATTAAAGTATGTTATAGATCTATGTGTTAGCTTTTCGAAACTTCAAACGGATCGCGTTTTCGTTTCCGGAAACTCCCGGAATCGCGAAAACACCGAGAACGCGTTTGTCTTTCGTACAGCTGACACTCAAATAATTCTCTAGAAAGTTAAAGAAAGAATTAGGCCTATTAATATATGTTTTTGGAAAGCTAACTTCAATACACTTCTTTTAAAAAAACGAGAGATTAAACCGAGCTTTGAGCTAGAAGTTATGATATTTCTAAATTAGGGCTGAAATTAAAAACGTGGATAAAAATAATGACGGATTTGGGTAGTTTGAGACAAAAGAACACAAGTATATAACATAATATATCAATAACTCACTCTCTACACTAATATATATATATGAGACACTATAGAACACATCTCCAATACAAAAATATGAGATTAAACATGTAATAATTCATTCATACATAACAACAACACATAGTGTGTCCAAATTTGGGGTTTTCCCACATGGACGCAAGCACAACACAAAGGACACTCCTATGACCTCCAAATGGACACGGAATGGACACAAATGGAGATACAACCATGGGGGTCATTCCTATGGGTTCAAAATAGACCTATATGCATGAGGAAATGAAAAGGAGAAGGGATTTATACCTCCCGGTAGATCGAATCGAAGAAAAACTTTCTCGGAGCGACACCGACACGTAGAGATTCCAAAAGGACACGAACGAGCTCCGAATCCTCCCAAACTTGGGTAGCTTCCTCCTTGGCTAGAATGGAGAAGGAAAGAAGAAGATTTGGTAGAGAAATTGCTAGGTATTGCTCTCTAGAAATTTGAAAAAGAACAAGAGAGAGAGTGTGGATGAGAATAATGAAATAAACTTGAGCCTATCCTCTCCCAAAGTGGCTGGCCATATGGGACTATTTATCCTATTATGGTAAGGTCCAAAATGCCCCTACTAACCTATTCTATGAGTATTAGGAAAGGGCTAATTGGTTGGGGCTAAATTAGTCATTCTAAAGTCTCTAATCACACTAACCTTATCCATAATAATTAGTCTAACCTCTAACTAAAATATTTCTATCATGTGGACTAAAATTAATATCATGTGGGCCATGCCTAACTAGTGTGTGGGTCCCACTAGAGTCAAACTACCCCCGGGTTCCCGTTTCAAGTCGGATTGAGTTGAAATTCGAACCCGACTCAAATAACCCCAAAACAATATCATAAATAATAAAATAAATTTCAACCCCAAAATAAAAATAATAAAATAAATTTTAAAAATATTCAAAAATGTAAAATGACAAAAATACTCCTGTTTCTGAAAACTGGGGGTGACATTTGGTTTAGACGGTTTTTGGCATAACCAAACCGTAAATCGAACCGAATCGGTCGGTTTTGAAAAACTTGAAGTCAAACCAAACCAACTGAACCATCGATTCGGTTTAAAACCAATCGGTTCGGTTTAACTTTATTCGATTTGGTCGATTTAATTTAATTGTGTACATCCCTAGTTCTTGTGCCTTGTAAATTTATCTTCAATGAATTTTGCATCGCGAGATTCAATGATATGATTTGACTCAATATCAAGAACCTTCGAGCATCACTCTTCTCAGTATAACCCAAAAATATTGTCTTCGTAGTTCTAGTACCCAGCTTCTGAATCTTCAAATCTGGAAGCTTCACGTACGCCAGTCAACCCCACTTTAATGACATTCAAGTTGGGTCCGACCTTGAACCATGATTCATGATGAGTAACATCGAAAGTTGCATGCGGCACTCTATTCATAATGAAAGTAGACATAAGCACAACTTTACCCAAGAAACAATTTGGAAGACCCGTAGTTAACAACATTGAGTTCATCATCTCTGTTAACGTTATGTTCTTCCTTTCTGCAACACCATTTGATTGATGGGAGTACAGAGCAGTCTTCTCGTTGACAATTCCATGTTCTATGCAGAATGATGCGAATTCATGAGACATATACTCTTCACCTCGATCACTTCTGAGTCTTTTGAGTTGTTCAGTTTCATGCTCAGCTTCAGCCTTGAAGTTCTTAAATTTATCAAATGCCTTATCTTTAAACTTGAGCAGATAAATGAACGCGTACTTTGAGAAATTGTCGATGAAAGTAATGAAATACTTCATCCCGACCTTTGTGAGAACTGTTTGAAGTCACAGATATCTGAGTGCGCTAACTCCAGAAGATATGTACTTCGGTTTACCCACTGTAGGTCCTAAAAAATCAAGTTGCTCCCATCAACAAAGTCATGAAAATCAAGAAAAACAACTTTCAAATGAACTGCGCAGACATCAGATTGCGCATCATCCAGATGGCGCAGACTAGACTGCACACACTTTCAAGTACGCAAGCTGATGTGGCCATATCATATCATTACCTGACACAATCAAATCTTCTGACAGCTGACAGCACAAAGAATGAGGAGACTGTTCGTTTGTTGTGCCGCACAGTGCTCGAGAACAGCTGTACATGCAGCGCAATCTGTCTATGGCGCAGTCCATGCCAGCGCCATCTATTCTAGCGCCATCCATTCTAGCGCAATCCAAAGTCGGCGTACTTCATCAAGATAACTGACAAAAGTACACGTGGCATTCATGCCATCAATTGCTCACTATGTGGCAACCGTCTGTGCACGATCATGCGCATTTCAATCAAATGATGCCATGGTCAAGACAGTTGGCCCACGATCAGACAACTGCCTGCGCAGTCTAATGCTGCGCAATCCAGTTCATGCGCAATCCAACTTGTGCCATTCAGAATAACTAAAAGTTAGTTATTTCCAGAACTCTATAAATAGAGTTTCAAGTCTTCATTCCAGGAGATCAGACATAAAAGTTCAGAAATATCAGATAGTTCAGGAGTTCTTGTCCAAGTGCTGCTGCATTCTTCCGAGGCTTTTGCCTTCAAATTCAGTGGCTACCGTCTTCAAAGTTCACATCGTCCAAGGGATAAAGCAATCGTCTTCTAGATTGGATTCCTACAGTTGTACTTTCCCAGAATTCTTGTAATCTTTACAAAGTTTGTTGAAATAAAGTTCATAGTTTTGTTTTTGCAAACAAAATGACGACTCTGCTGGGGACGACTTTCTTCTTCGATGAGGAAGTGACAACTCAATATGACGTTGCGTCTATTGGGAAGACGCAGAAGACGCTGGTTATAAAGGTCAACCAGACATCCTATGAAGCCATGATCAACTCCAGGACCACTCCTCGTACTGCAACAACTTCTGCCACGAGCAAAGTGCTCCCAGTGTAGATCCCAAAGACTGCTGTGCAGTCTGTTGATTCTGTGCCTAAGACTGCTGCACAGTCTAAGGTCTTTGCCACCAAGACTGTTTCACAGTCTAATGTCTCTGCTGTTGCACAATCTGCCTCTGCCACTCATGAGCAATCTGTTGTTGCCAGTGCACAAACTACATCATATGCTGCTCTGTCAAAGTACAAAACTCCTATTCCACTGGCGCAGTTGGCTGCTGCTCTGCCTGCGCAGTCCACTACTCCAGCAACCAGAGTGCAACTCAAACACTCTGGCAACAAGGCTCCTACTGCACAAACCACTCTGGTTGAGGCCAGAAGATATTCTGCCAAGACTCTTTGTACGCAATCTGCCAATGCGCCATCAACCCATGCGCAATCTGTGTCTGCGCATTCCAATAGAGACAGCCCTTTGGCTAATCTCTCCTCTTCTCACACCAAAAGGAAAAGCTCTGCTCCCCTCAAACATCATGTTGCTCCTGCGCAATCCAGTGGGGGTAGTCCCTTGGCTATTCCTCTTCCTCTCCAGAACAAAGGAAAAGGCCCTTTGGTCTTTTCTCAAACTTCCTCGTCTCATGACTTAGAAGACAACAGAGGAAAACGTTCTTTAGCTAACCCTTCTTTCCAAACAAAGGAAAAGGCCCTTTGGTCTTTTCTCAGTCTTCCTCGGTTTTTACCGTTGAAGATCAAATTGAATGTGCTCCGGCACCGGTCAGTACAAGAATTCTTTCTCACAAGGATTCCTCTTTTCTCATTGCTAAAGGGAAGTGTACTGATCAGAGAGGTATTCTGCCTACTCCGGTAGCAGAGGTCCAAGATCTCCCAACTCTTCAGATCTCCCGATCAAAAGAGGGAAAATTGCTGGTGTTTCAAACAGAAACCCCTGGGGGTGAGTTTGCTGATTTAAGAACTTATCTCAATCGACCAACTTCGGTAAAACGCAAACAGCCAATGCCGAAGACCAACCAACGTCAGAAGCAAACTTCCAAGATCAAGAATCCGGATATATATGCCAATGAAATGAGTACTTCCCTGTACACTCAAGGGACAAAACATTTGAAGAACCGGAACCATGTTCCGAATATTATCAAAGAATATGTCCCTCGAACTTCTGCTTGTCCCGTTGCTGTTTCCGATCTCCGAGAACACCTCAAGCAAAAACAGGACAACATCCCAACATTTCCAGTGCAACCACTTGGACATCACTGCAATCATAAAGTAGTCATCAAGTGTTGTTGTCAGACAACAAGACGATCTGTCTTCGATCGTCTGAACTTTCCTAACTCTGAACCTATGTCGGAAGATGAAGACGAGATTTTGTACGCCTCCGTCAACATGACTTCCAGAGACACTAGGGGTAGGAAGTGCTCCAAGCACGGAAAACCTCGCAGGCCAAGCCAGTGGTATTTGGATCTACTCCAAGAATCTTCTGAAGGAGTATTCCAATATACCCGTTCCAGAAGCCGGGACACAATCGGTCAAAGGAATCTTCAAGATCCTTCTGGTCATTTTATTTTTTCTCACTCAGGAGATGATTCCTTTTCTGACTACGATGCATACAACAAGAGTTCAGAACAGACAGTGTCCTCCACTGTACCCAGGAAAGTGATAGCTTATGTTGTCAATGAAGACCCAGATGCTTCCAGTTCAGCTAGTCAAGAACAAAGAATAGCTGCACTAGAAGATAAGCTAAAGACCATGGCCGAAATGGTCGCAAGTATGCATTCCATCATTGTGGCCCAACATACAGTACCACCGACCGTACTTCCTACAAATCCTGAAATCATAGCATCGTCGGTGCCTGTCAATGCTGGATTGGGGGTAGCATCCACTCAAGTACCTCCTGTACAGATCCAACCTACACCTAGTCAGTCATGTGCTGGGGGTAGTGCTTATCATGCTGTTCCTCCTCCCAACACTGTGATTCAACCTACTCCTTCTACATCAGTGGAAGATGCCAATGAAGCTGTCAAGCTCTTGCGTACTCAGTTCGAAGCTTTCAGGGAGAAGGACAACTTGCAAAGGTTGGGGATCAAGCAACCCTATCCAGTTGAATGGAAGGAAGTTCCATTTCCTCCGAAGTACAAGATCCCTACCATTTTGCTGTTTGATGGCAGCACTTTTCCCAATCAGTTCATTAACCACTTTGAGGTTATGACTGTTCAACTTCAACTAAATGATGCTCTTCTTACCAGAGTATTCGTTGGCTGTTTAGCTGGCGTCGCATATGATTGGTATAGAAGCTTACCTGATGGTTGTATCACCTCCTTCTCTGGCTTAAAGCAAATCTTCCTGGAACAATTTTACGAGGGGATCAATGACATGACTATGTCAGCCCTCAATAAAATCAAACAAAGACACAATAAAACTACTAAGAGTTTCATTGAAAGATTCTGCCAGAAAGCTTTGAAAATACCTCCTGGGACTCCAGTCGCTGTCACCATAGACACCTGCAAGGCAAATCTGTTGCCTATCATCAGCATGTGGACGGGGTTTACTCAGTTCCAAGACTGGCCATCCTTTATTGTCAATGCTAAAGCAGCTGAAGTTAGCGCTGACAAATTTAAGAAGTTAGGGGTACAAATGTCTAACCCCGATCGGGATGAACACCAGACATCAAGTGGTGGCAATCGCCAGAACAATCGCAAAGGAAAAGAAACTTTGAACATCAATTTGAACAAGAACAAAGAATCTCTGGCGGTCAACGTAGCTCCTCCTACGTCCACTTCCACTCCTTCTGTACCTCCACCAAGGGAACCTCGTCCTAAAGTAGAATATTCCTTTGATGAGAATGACACTGCTAGCATCTTTGATTGCTTGATCAAAAGCAATAAAATCCAACTTCCAGATCCCAAGAAGCCCGATGAAGTCAGTAAGACTTATCATCCCAAGTACTGTGTCTATCATAGGTTCATCGGACATCCCACTCGAGCTTGTTATGTGCTCAAAGGCAAAATTCAGGAGCTGGTCAATGCCGGTGTTGTCACTTTACAGCAAGACGAGAAGACTGTTACCACAAACATGGTATCAGTTCAGTTTGGTGATTTCCCGCCCCAGATGGTACAGTACGGTGTCATTCCTATCCCCAAAGCTACTCTCGAGATCGAGAATCTCCTTCTTCCACGAAGTGAAGGTCTCGTTCCCTTGTCTCTTGACAACGGCAAGATTATGTGGATTCATCTGGATCTTGCTTCAGAGTTCAAAGTTCCCTCTTCCTCAAAGAAGAAAGACCGTTCTAAAGGTAAGACAAAGATTTGCAATATGGTGTCTTTTGACCCCATAGTTGATGAAAAAATCTTGTTGGGCACCAGATCGGGGAAAGCTTATCTAAAGGATTACCCCGAAGCTCAAGAGAATCCTGTTTCTTCTTCTGAGCCTGCTCTAGTACAGCCTGCTTCTACTGAGGATATTCCTATTGCATCCTCACCGGTTGTAGTGTCCATTCCTCCCAAGCCAACGGTCGCTGACAAAGGCAAACAGCAAGTCCGCTTCGACAAACCTTTGAAGAAGTCAACTCCCTCTGGACTTGAAAAGCCTTACAATTTTGATATCTTGGCTCAATTAGCCAATACACCGGCCTGGCTATCCATCTTCGAGCTCTTACGCCTCTCTAAAGAGACTCGGAAAACTCTGTGCGAGGCTCTCATGCAGGCTGAAACCTGTCTAGCTCTTCTTAAGAAGCCAAAAGCAGAACCAGTCTCTTGCCTCCATTGTCATAGTATGTTGGAGTTAATTCCAAATATAACTTTCACACAGGATGACATGCTGATGGAAGACAACAGGCACGATCGTCCTCTCTACTATACAGGATACGTCGACTTAATGAAGGTCGATTGTATTCTGATAGACCCAGGGTCTGCTCTCAGTATCATGCCAAAGACAATGTTAGATGCGCTGAAAATCCCAGTGCATAGTCTCTCCAATACAATCACCACCATCCTTGGGTTCAATCAAAGAAGAAGTGAGCCTCTGGGCAAGATTCGCCTAAAACTCCAAATAGGCAATCTTCGTACAAAGGTTACTTTCTACATCATTGACAATCATGGTTGTTCCTACAATGCTTTGCTGGGAAGACCATTTCTACATGAGCATAATATTGTCCCTTCGACTCTCCATCAATGTTTTAAATATGTCGATGACAATGGAGAGGTGCAAAAGGAAGTTGTTGATCTCTATCCTTTCAAAGGCATCGAAGCATACTGCAATGATGCACATATGTACAAGGACAAATTCATGAAGGTTGTCCTGTCTCTGGACACTGAAGAGGAGCAAGAAACAGTGCTTAGTGATACCCTTATCATACCTGTCAAAAGGCGTGTTTCTCGTCCTCAATCCTCCAAGCCACTGGCTATTCACTTGCCAGTCCAGAAGCAATCTACTGATGATGATCAGGACAAAAGGGAGCTCACCTCCTCTGAGCCGCTTGTTATTGACTTACGTCATAATAAGGAAAAAAGGCAGCTCACCTCTTCTGAGCCACTTGTTATAGATTTATCTCATAACAAGGACAAAAGGGAGCTCACCTCCTCTGAGCCGCTTGTTATCGACCTTCGTCGTAACAAAGCTAATCCTCCTTCACGTTTTTCTTCTCCCCCTCTTGTAATCAATCTGACCAAGCCTGCTAAGGCTAAAGGTCCTGCTGTAAATACCAATGTACAAATCAATGAAAAAGCATCTACTTTTCAGTATACTGATGTCATTTATCATGCTAAATGCTATTTGGATATGTTAGATAGCTTTCAGTCATTTACAATCGGAGTTGTACAATCTCTTCAAACAGAAGTTTCAGTTGAACACCCGAAGGATTCATATCGTATTGTTCCCGCTCGTAAGAAAGGCGAAAGTCTAATACTTTTTAGTAAAGGACCGGAACAACAATTTAGTTATACGGATGATAGCAAAATTAACGACACGGGGCATCTTCAACTCCGTCGTTACAGTCAACAATCAAAAGACATCATCCAAAAGATGGGTTAAGACTTCAAGAGTGGCCTCAACTACGGTAAAGGTAGAAGAACTCCTCTCCGTACGGCTGTTCTAAAAGGAAAGTCAGAGATGTACTACAGCAGGACCAAAAGAGGTCTCGGATATGCTTCTTCTCCAGTATTATCCCCAGCAAGCTCTGAATACGATAGTGAGGAGCGTTCTAATTCTTCTGATTCCAGATCATGGGAGTCTGACACCAGCATCGGTCAAGTTCATCGGCTGACTGTGTCCTCTAATATGGTCTCCGTCGAACTTCCAAAAGGCTATGATGAGGATATCGAAGAAAGTCCTGAAATAGATCCTTGGGCTCAACGAATGGATACCCAATGGGAACTCTGATTCGAACAAAGGGAACCTCCTACCGAAGATCAATTAGTTCAAATTGATGTAGGAGAGAACGGATTACCTCGTCCAATATTCATCAGCAAGAACCTTCCAGAGGCAGATAAAAAAGAATTAATTCTTTTGATTAAAGAATACATTGATATCTTTGCCTGGAGTTATGAAGACATGTCAGGACTAGATCCTAAAGTTGCTACTCACAAATTGAACATTCTGCCGAATGCAAAACCGGTCAAACAGCAACAACGGCGTTTCAAGCCAGAAATGATGGACGCAATCGACGATGAAGTCAAGAAGCTCATCGCTTGTGGTTTTATTCGAGAAGAACAGCATCCTGATTGGGTAGCCAATGTCGTCCCAGTTCTAAAGAAAACCGACAAAGTTCGAGTCTGCATCGACTTTCGAGATCTGAACGAAGCATGTCCAAAAGATGAATTTTCTCTCCCTATTACGGACGTCATGATCGACAACACCTATGGGTTCGAAAGAATATCTTTCATGGATGGATTCTCCGGATACAATCAAATTCGGATGCATCCTGAAGATAAAAAACATACCTCTTTCCGCACTCCTCGCAGAGTCTACTGCTATACTGTAATGCCATTTGGTCTCAAGAATGCTGGTGCAACTTACCAGCGAGCCATGAGTACCATTTTTCGAGATCATCTGCGCAAGACCGTCGAATGCTATGTTAACGATATCGCTGTCAAAAGTCGTCTAAAGAAAGATCACATCCAAGACTTGAGAACTATCTTCAATCTTATGCGCCAACATCAACTCAAAATAAATCCCACCAAGTCATTCTTGGGTGTCTCTAGTAGCAAATTTCTTGGCTTCGTCATTACCTCTAAGGGTATACACGTAGATCCCGAGAAGATCAAAGCCATTCAAGAGATGCGTCCTCCACGCAACCTAAAAGAGCTACGAGGATTCTAAGGTCGACTTGCGTACATCAGGAGGTACTCATTTCGAATCTGTCTGGACGCTGCAGACCATTTACTCAACTAATGAAGAAGGGTGTGACTTTCATTTGGACCGAAGAATGTCAACAAGCATTCGATGACATAAAGCGATATCTCATGAACCCACCAGTCTTGGTGCCACCGATCTCGGGCATACCATTCTTAATGTATGTCCGTGCTATGGATCATTCATTGGGTGCTTTACTTGTCCAAAAAAACAAAGAAGGCCATGAACAAGCTATCTACTATCTCAGTCGTACTATGATTGGTGCTGAACACCGTTATAGTCCGGTCGAAAAAGAATGCCTAGCTCTTATGTTCGCTGTTCAAAAGACGAGGTATTACATCATTGGCCAAACTATTCATGTCATATCCCGAGTTAATCCTCTTCGGGTATTGATGAAGAAGCCTAGCACACTCAATTCTTGGCTGGCTACATGGGCCATTCTTCTAGCCCAATATGACATGATATATGTTCCTCAAAAGTCTGTTAAAGGTCAAGCATTGGCGAATTTCTTAGCAGCTCATCCTGTTCCAGAGACGTCCAAACTCTACGATGAAATTCCAGACGAGACTTTGAAATCTAATACAATCTCTGAAGAATTTCCTACTTGGCGCCTCTTCTTTGACGGTGCATCCAGGATTGGACCCAATGGTGCCATTGTCACAGGAGTTGGAGTTGTCCTTATTTCTCCAGATTGCTCAGCTATCCAAAGAGCCTACTCCCTAGATGAGCCTTGCTCCAACAACGTGGCAGAGTACACTGCTCTACTCATTGGCCTTCAGCTAGCCAAACAGCTAGACGTCGAGTATCTTGAAGTATATGGTGACTCTAAGTTGGTTGTTAACCAGGTTAGAGGAACCTATGAAGTTCGCCATCAAGATCTATTGCCTTATTTTGAAGCGGCAATCAACATGGCTACATCATTCAAAGCCTTCTTCATTGAATATGTACGCCGAGCTTGCAATACTGAAGCTGACGCTTTGGCCAATCTTGTAGCAGTCTTAGCCATCCTCGTCAGAAGAAAACAAGTGGTGGTCATCTCTAATCGAAAATTATTCTGTATCGAAAATAATCATAACTTTGAGTTAAGTAATCTTACTGAAGTCAATGTTACCAATAAAGATTGGAGAACTCCGTTCATCGACTTTGTGGTTCATGACATACTCCCTGAAGATCCCAAAGAAGCTACGAGTATTCGTCGAAGGTCTCTGCGGTTCTACTACAATCAGACCACCAAAACTCTCTATCGGCGAACTTATGACGGCCTACTCTTGCGCTGTCTTGCCGGTGATGAAGCAAAGCAAGTATTGCGTGAAGCTCACGATGGTGTCTGCGGAGCACATCAACCCGGTCCTAAACTACAAGATCACATCTGACACATGTGTTACTACTGGCCCTCTATGGTATCTGATGCCATCGAATATGCAAGGAAATGTCGAGCTTGTCAAATCCATGCAGACTTCATTCATCAACCATCAGAATTCCTGCATCCGACGACCGCCTCTGGCCTTTTGAAGCTTGGGGCATGGATATCATCGGTCCCATCAATCCTCCTTCTTCTAGAGGACATCAGTTCATACTAGCAATAACCGACTACTTCTCTAAATGGGCTGAAGCTATACCTCTGGCTGAAGTCAAGACCAACAGTGTTATCAACTTCGTCAAACACTATGTCATCTATCGGTTTGGTGTACCTCGAAGAATTATCCATGACAACGGACCACAATTCATCAGCCAGAAGTTTACGAGATTCTGTGACGATCACCGCATTGACAATGTCGCTTCAACAGCCTACAATCTCGCCGCTAATGGCTTAGCTGAAGCTTTTAACAAGACTATTATCAAGCTCCTCAAGAAGTTTGTATCTACTAACAAACGAAATTGGAGTGAAAAGCTTGGAGAATGTCTTTGGGCCTATCGAACGATGGTCCGCAATCCCACAGGCTTTACACCTTTCTCTCTGGTGTACGGCTCTGAGGCAGTTCTTCCTCTGGAAATCCAAATTCCATCTCTGAGGATTGCCATTGCTAATGAACTCACTACAAAAAATAACGATCTTCTCCGACTTCAAGAGTTAGAAGCACTCGATGAAAAGTGGCTGTTAGCTCAACAGCATATTGAGTTGTATCAAGCCCGCATTTCGAAGACTTTCAACCGCAAAGTTAAAGTCAGAGCCTTTCAGCAAGGAGAACTTATTCTAACAGTAAGACGTCCTATGACTATGACTCACTCGAGCAAAGGCAAGTTCGATACGAAGTGGGAAGGGCCTTATATTATCAGCAAAGTCTTTTCAAACGGAGCTTATCAACTTTCAGAGTTAGATGGTCGAGTTGCAATGATGCCTATCAATGGAAAATTCCTCAAGAAATACTATGTATAAATATAACAGAGATTTTATATAAATATGATCAGACAGTTTATAAATAAAGTTTGATTTTTATTTCATAAACGATGTTACATGATATCAAGGAAGGTCACTATCATCCTTCTCGACATTGGGACACGGACCACTGCCGTCTTTATCAAAGATACAATCAGCAAAAGAGCCAAGAACATCTTTGCTGGAACCCACTAGGAATTTGCAGGCAGCCATCCTCATGGCTTCTTCTTCTTTTGTCGTTCCGGGTTCAAGCAGGAAATCCAGGATGTCCCTCGGTGGTTTGGGTGCAGATGAACCTTCGCATATTTCTGCCTGCTTTGGCTGGACTGGATCGACTGAATGTTCCCCAATACCCGCTTTCAACTTTGAGGCAATTTTAGCCTTCTTGGATGCATCTCCAGACGACATTTTTATGTTGAAAAGTGGAAATGATCATTCCTTCCAGATTTCTGTTCTATTTATAGGCTGAGATTCTCAAAACAACGAAACGATACAATCATCTAACGGTTCACCCGTTCATCATCTGACGGTTCACCTGTTCATTATCATCATCTGACGATTTGTCCGTTCATCATCATCCGACGGTTTATCCGTTCATTCACACATCCACTTGACGGTTCACCCGTTCATTCAACTCATCTGACGGATCACCCGTTCGTTTCATCACCATTTCACTCATCTATCATCCGACGGTTTATCCGTTTATGCCATCTATAATTATCTGACGGTTTACCCGTTCATTCATCATATTCATCCGACGATTCACCCGTTCATTCAATTATTCTGACGATTCGTTCGTTCATTCCACTCATTCGACGGTTCATCCGTTCATCTTGACGATTCACTTCGTTCACACATTTTGACGATTCATTTCGTTCATTTATCTACATCAGCAACTTATCATTCTCGATTAAGTTGTCTATTGAATAATAATATTCAATAAATTATATTTGCCACGTCCATATTACCTCTGAGCAGATATATTTGAATATGATTATTTTCCAGAATCAAGAAATATATCATGTCCTGTACCTCTGAATATATTTTCTCTCTATTATTTGTATTTGAATAAGGTACGCAATAAATAATAAGAGCCACAACAAAATATCTTTTTATTTGATCAAATTTTAAGACGTTACAAAAACATACATGTTGCAAAAAAAAGAAGATACAAGAAATCTTTCTACTAAGTTGGAGGTGTCATCAGATTGGCAATCTGTTGCTTCAGAGTCTGTAGACGCTCTTCGCGGGATTCCATCACTCTTTTCCTGGCCTCTTCCATCCCAGATTTCTCATTGAAAGTTGGCATGGTTACCATTCTGCGAGTGATTTCATCATTATGAGCTGCGGCATATTCGTCTCTTTCTTGGGTTAAAGCACCGAGTTGTTGGATTGCAGTTTGATGCTCGGTAACCTCGTCTTCCAATTCTTTTTGAAGACGGGCAATCTCCGCTCTCAGTTCAGCAATCCTTCTCTTTTTTCTTTCAGCAGTAGATGTCCCCGATTCCACCTTGGAATTGTACTCAGCAGATTTAGTAGCAAAACTATCCAAGAGAATCTGGAAATTTACTCTTTCAACTGCAGCTTTCTGAGCCATTCGTTCATATTCCACTTGAACTAAGGGCTCTACCTCCCCCTTATTGAGCTCTTTGTAGTTCTTTATTGAAGTCTCTAGCTCATTTAATATGTGTTCAAGAAAAATGTCCTGAGGCTCGTCACCTTGCTCACGGATAGCATGAATTAAGAAAGAGGTTGGACCTCTAACTGTGTAAAAATCAGCATCCTCTTTCTCCATCACTCTATTGATCAATGGCCCCAATGAATCAAAGAAGAATTTGGTAAATGATTGAATGACGAATTGATTGGTCGCCAGAGCACCAGGAGTCGCAGGTACTCCTGTTGTTGACGAGGCAGCAGGACGTTCAGTTTCTTGTATTTGGACAGAAGGCTCTTTGAATAAAGGAACTATAGTGGAGCTGGTCGCTCCTCCTGGTTGTTCCTCTACAAAATTAAATATTGTTATTTTGTCTATCATTTGCTACTATCAAAGAAGATCAAAAGTAAAAACAGTCTTACCATGGTTCGACCCGGTGACTGGCCTATCATCTGTTGGGACAGATTCTAGCTGAGTAGAATTAGCTTCAGACACTATTGCTTGACTACTTCCTGCTTCGGAGCCACAGGATAAATGGCGATTGCTACTAGCAATTGTCGTCGCAAGTTCTATGTCCATGCATACTGGAGGAGCTGGAGAAGATCCAAGTTCTGTGGAAATAAAAATAAAGATGTTAGCTGTCAATCTATTAAAAGAAAATTGCTAATTTCATTCTATACCTTGGAGATCAACATCGGGAGTTTCCTCCAGGGCCGCTTCTTCATCTGCTATCTTTGTTGGAGATGCCTGTACCTCAACATCCTTTTCAGAATCTAAGGTATCATCAGCAGCCTTAGGAGATACATACTCTTCATCATCCCCTTCAGGATCTTGTATATCTTCAATGTCTTTAGATGATGAACTCTCCTCATTTTCATCTTCTTTCGGTACCTCCCCACTGGCAGTTGCAGCGGTTTGATCAACATAATCCTGTGAGCCGAAGTCACAGTCATCTAAAGCCTCGATCATAAGACGATCTTCCTCTGCTCGAACTGCTTTTGGTGTGGCAGGAAGCTGAGTTGTTTCCATTGCTAATAGAGGAGATCGTACAACTTCTTCTTCTCTAGGCTCTACAGCCTCATCTCTTTGATCAACATCTTCTATGGGCTCTACGGCCTCATTTCTCTGGTCAACCTCTTCTTTTTGTTCGATCTCCTCCCTCTGTTCTAGACTAAAGAGTTTTATGCCCAGACTCAGAAACAGGGGTAGGAGATGGCATGGTGATTCCAGCCACAGCGTTCATCACTACCTAAGACAAAATTTGCCTTGGAGGAAAAATTGTGCTCTTCTTTCTTTTGTGAGCTAGCTTCTTCTTTCTATGTAGAGGCCTCTCAGGACTCTCTACGTTTACGACTTCTACCTGCTTCTGAACAGAGGTCGGTGTAGCTGCCTCTTCTCGAGTGGACTCGGCCAATTGTCTAGATTATGATCTCGTAGTGACTTTCTCTGAAGAATGTTCTAAGATCAATTTCTTCTTCACAGCTGGGGAAGAAGGCTCTTCTCTCCTTCTCTTCTTCTCCTTAACCGGAGACTTAACAACCTTCAGAGAAATTCTTAAAGGTTGGTTAACTTCCTCAGAGAAATTTGCTTCTCTGGAAGCTTCTAAAGGATCGTCCATTGGCTCATGTTCTTCGTCGTTATCAGGAGCTAATATGTCAGTCGCTCCTTTTCTCAGACGATTTGCTGTTGCAAAACTATCAACGAGGTTATAGTTTTTAGCAAATGTGTTTGCAGCTGTGTAAAACTGTGAATAAGTATACAGCATTCTAGGACCAGCATCAGTTTTGTTCGGCATCGAGAACACAGCCCTAGTGTCTCGAGTATTATAATATGCCTACGCTCTCGCACCATCAATTAGGTATCCTTTTCCTTATAGGCAAGTGATTGCGTTGCCCACGTGGAATTGGTCATAACCAAACTGACGAGCGAAGCAACTCGGCAAGTAAGGTTCTAAATAGCATTCTTCCTCAAACCTATATACTAAATGAGATGGTCTGATCGTCTTCAGCCATTCAAAAGATACTCGACCTATTGGTTGCCTCCCAAGGTCTATCAGATTTGCTGCCATATGCTCATAACCAGTTGGAGGGGGAGAGCAAAAAAAATTCTATCCTTTTCCGAGGTTCAGAGCTCGTCTGCAGTCCCTAAGACTAGTGTATATCCACCGGCTCTGTGAGAATCTGCGCAGAAAACTGCCACCAACTGCTCCCATGGCAGGGTTCATCAATGATGGATGATACAAGAGCAACCATCCGAATAAGTAGGTGTAAGGTAACTCCAACCTAGGGAAGTTCCCCTTATCACCCTTACACTTGAGCATAGAATCAACGTACAGACGAAGACCTACGTTTATCCTACAGGTCATCACTGATAGTAAGTCCATCCGGTAGCCAAAGACTAACCGGACATCAGCAAAAAGAACACCGCGATGGAAGCGGTATACAACACTTGCTCCAGGCACGACAAATCGACGTAGCCAGTACGTCAAAAATCCTGCCAGCTGGGCTTGTTTAGACATGGACCTGTAGCCCATCCTTATATAGCTCTCCACAAATTCTCCAGCCTTAAGAGGGGGATATTGGTGTTCATCTTCAACTTCAATATCCATTCTATTATTCTCCTCTATCAGCTTTATCACTTCACTGTTGCTGAGGGGATGGAAGAAATCAGGATTGCATGAATCATGATCTTTTGTCTTTTTCTCAATAATGTGGTTGAGAAAAAGATAAGTCAACCATTTGGATGAATAGCATGTTCCAGAAGAGCCACTTTTGTAATATAAAGAGCATATGTTATAGTGGCACAGAAGCTCATCAAAGACTTCCACCATCTTTGAATTCTCTTGACGAAGTCTATCTAACTCGTCGTTGGTCGGGACGTACTCCTCGTAAGGCAATTCACCCATTGGTAAATATGAGATATACTTCATCTCATGTAGAGCCAAGCCCATCTCCCCACAGGGCGTCATGAATGTCCATGTCCTGTAGTTGTATCTCTCTGCCAGAGCCAAAAACAGATGAGGATTTGGAAAGAAGCCGTATACAGTAGCGTGTACCGCATTATACAGATCAATTTCTCTGAGTTTATCTTCAAAATGGACCAGTATCCAGTTGGCTATGCAACTCCATCTTTTGATGTCTGGGTTTACCAGACCTGTTAACTGGATGTCTTGATCCGGATAACTGCCCTCTGCCTTGGCATATTCATTAGCAAAAACCGGTGTTCTTACCGGTAGCAACAGAGATGAGTTTTTAGGAGGGATGTACCCTGGCTTCAACCCTCTCAGTAGAATGCCATGACGCTCAGATGAGCTATAAATCATGTCCCTGTTGTTCGGGCCCTTCTTGATGCAGATTTTTCCCGTCCGTGTATATTGGAGGGGAGTGATGTCCCAATCCATCCTCCTAGGATGGCTCGCATGAGCATACCGTGCTAAGGGGAGGCATCGAGCTAGGTCTGGTAACTTGACCAATTTCTCCTTCCTTGGGAAAGTTCTCGACTCAACTCGAGGTCTTGGTTGAGAACTTTTATCAATGTCGTCGCCAAAGAGGAACATCGGCTTCTTATGAGTGACAACATCAGCAGATTGCAGAGGCTGTCCATTTATCAGACTTAGCAAAGTCTCGTTGTCCTGAGCTATTAGGATAGCTTGACGGGATGATGGAAGGGCATACTGTGGGAAGAGTACATGAGATAAATCCTCCTTGAAATCTGGCTTAGATAAAGTGCCTATGAAGATTTCGTAATTAGGATCCTCTCTGGTTTTAACTGCATCAAACAGAAAAAAACAAACTTTAGTACAAGTCAAGTCAGAAATTCTGTAAATCAGATTGTACAAAGCATCAGATTGCGCAGATATCAGACTGCGCAAGCATCAGATTACACAGATATCAGACTACGCAAGCATCAGATTGCGCAGATATCAGCCTGCGCAAGCATCGGATTGCGCTGACAATCTCGCACAAAACAGCCGATTGTGCTGACTTCTGCCAGCGTAATTCAACCGATTGCGCGAGAAGATATTCTTCATAAAAATGAAGAATAATGAGTTCGTGCAACCAAAACCCTAAACAGGGTGGCGCAGTATGATCTCATCTCTAAAAAGAGATGGATTCTAAGATTCAGTAAAGTCGAAAGACCCTAAAAAGGGTTTTCGATTGAGTTCTCTACCTCTCAAAGCGGGATGCACAGCTTCGTGTCGGGAAGGACGCGGCGCAACACGAGTCGAAGACTCGGCGGGGGCCTTGCCCTTATCGGCGGCGGAGGAACGCTTAGGGGCCATGAGATCGACGGGGAAGAAAAGCTGAAGTCGGAGTAGGCTCGGAATTTCTCTCTCTCAAACACAATGAAAGCAAGTAAAGAATAATTTGAAGGATCGGGGGAACTATTTATAGTTTTTCAAAGAACAAACGGCCGCCACAGATTGCGCCGAAAAAGCAGGAGCTGATTCATCCGATTGCGCAGACAGCTCATCATATGCGCAACTTGATTTAAAATTCAAAATTCAAAGTATTTCTAAATTTTGAATAAATTCAACTTTCGAAAACTTTGAAGGGGGTCTTGTAGGTCCTAAAAAATCAAGTTGCTCCCATCAACAAAGTCATGAAAATCAAGAAAAACAGCTTTCAAATGAACTGCACAGACATCAGATTGCGCATCATCCAGATGGCGCAGACTAGACTGCACACACTTTCAAGTACGCAAGCTGACGTGGCCATATCATATCATTACCTGACACAATCAAATCTTCTGACAGCTGACAGCACAAAAAACGAGGAGACTGTTCGTTTGTTGTGCCGCACAGTGCTCGAGGACAGCTGTACATGCAGCGTAATCTGTCTACGGCACAGTCCATGCCAGCGCCATCCATTCTAGCACCATCCATTCTAGTGCAATCCAAAGTCGGCGCACTTCATCAATATAACTGACAAAAGTACACGTGGCATTCATGCCATCAATTGCTCACTACGTGGCAACCGTCTATGCACGATCATGTGCATTTCAATCAAATGATGCCATGTGTCCAAGACAGTTGGCCCACGATCAGACAACTGCCTGCGCTGTCTAATGCTGCGCAATCCAGTTCATGCGCAATCCAACTTGCGCCATTCAGAATAACTAAAAGTTAGTTATTTCCAGAACTCTATAAATAGAGTTTCAAGTCTTCATTCCAGGAGATCAGACATAAAAGTTCAGAAATATCAGAGAGTTCAGGAGTTCTTGCCCAAGTGCTGCTGCATTCTTCCGAGGCTTTTGCCTTCAAATTCAGAGGCTACCGTCTTCAAAGTTCACATTGTCCAAGGGATAAAGCAATCGTCTTCTAGATTGGATTCCTACAGTTGTACTTTCCCAGAATTCTTGTAATCTTTACAAAGTTTGTTGAAATAAAGTTCATACTTTTGTTTTTGCAAACACCCACTTGAACGATTTTATAGTGATCTCCGTCTACGCACAGACCTCACACTTCTCCAACTCCTTACCCCCATATTTGGAGATAAGTCCTAGACCAGACATATAATTCTTTTACAATGAACATGTCCTATTCCATTATGCCACAACTCAAGAGAACAACCAGAAGAAGAGACTGTATTTATTATCTCCATTACAGTTACAAGTTGAAGTTTGAACATCCCTTCGGTACAAAAACCCTTTCCGAAGTATGTTCCTTTATAAGACATAATCACCTGACAAGCGTTAATGTCTATCCTCAAGCCTGCGTTGCAGAACAGACTTCCTGAGACCAGGTTCTTGGCTATAGCCGGTACATGCTTCACATCCCGAAGCACCAACGACTTTTTCGAAGTCAGTTGCAGTATCACGGTCCCGATCCCCAATACTTCAGCTTATGTCTGGTTCGCACCATAATCTTCTCAGAAATAGGTTGTATGTGGTGAATCACTCCTTCTTTGAGCAAACATGGCACGACGCCCCAGTATCTATCCACTAGTTCGTGTCAACACTAGTTGTTACGATCTGTACCCACTTTTCGGATACGAGTACGTAGCCAAGAACAGCCTACGCCACAGCATCGGCGGTAGTACGATGTCTATGTCTTAATGTCAATCTCAAATACAATAAAACAAATCTAATTGCTCATTCACAATAATTATTTTATTTACAATTCCAGTAATACAAAACCTGCTAAATATATATATAAATACAAGAGTGGCTACTCTATCCAGAATCTAAGATCGACCTCCAATATCTTTATTTCCACCCGTATGGTCCATAGCACGAAAGTAGAAAACATGCCAAGTCACATACAACGATCCAGTCAGGAAAGGAGCAAAGTACAACCATATTGCATTTAATATTATTAGCATAAAATAAGCTAGGACAATGAGAAACAGTAACGATAAAGAACATATAAAGAACTAGCAAGATATGAACTAGACATGGAAAGCAATAATCATGAACGAGTAAGCTAATAGAAAAAGAAATATATAGATAAAGAACTGAGTTATGATCATGAACAATGGAAACAACTGTGTGTGTGAAATACCATTTGATACGTGAACGGCTGGGCTAATACGGCACATCATACGATGGCTATCATTCATTTTTTGGTACGACTAACTCTAACGTGAAGTGTATGACTTAGCTATTGTAGGTCATAAAAAATCAAGTTGCTCCCATCAACAAAGTCATGAAAATCAAGAAAAACAGCTTTCAAATGAACTGCACAGACATCAGATTGCGCATCATTCAGATGGCGCAGACTAGACTGCGCACACTTTCAAGTGCGCAAGCTGATGTGGCCATATCATATCATTACCTGACACAATCAAATCTTCTGACAACTGACAGCACAAAGAACGAGGAGACCGTTCGTTTGTTATGCCGCACAGTGCTCGAGGACAGCTGTACATACAGCACAATCTGTCTACGGCGCAGTCCATGCCAGCGCCATCCATTTTAGCGCAATCCAAAGTCAGCGCAATCCAAAGTCAGCGCACTTTATCAAGACAACTGACAAAAGTATACGTGGCATTCATGCCATCAATTGCTCACTACGTGGCAACCGTCTGTGCATGATCATGTGCATTTCAATCAAATGATGCCATGTGTCCAAGACAGTTGGCCCATGATCAGACAACTGCCTGCACAGTCTAATGCTGCGCAATCCAATTAATACGCAATCCAACTTGCGCCATTTAGAATAACTAAAAGTTAGTTATTTCCAGAACTCTATAAATATAGTTTTAAGTCTTCATTCAAGGAGATCAGACATAAAAAAGTTCAAAAATATCAGAGAGTTCAGGAGTTCTTGCCCAAGTGCTGCTGCATTCTTCCATGGCTTTTGCCTTCAAATTCAGGAGCTGCCGTCTTCAAAGTTCACATCGTCCAAGGGATAAAACAATCGCCTTCTAGATTGGATTCCTACAGTTGTACTTTTCCAGAATTCTTGTAATCTTTACAAAGTTTGTTGAAATAAAGTTTATACTTTTGTTTTTGCAAACAAAATGGCGACTCTGCTGGGGACGACTTTCTCCTCCGATGAGGAAGTGACAACTCAATGTGACGTTGCGTCTATCGGGAAGACGCAGAAGACGCTGGTTGTGAAGGTCAACCAGACAGCCTATGAAACCATGATCAACTCCAGGACCACTCCTCGTACTGCAACAACTTCTGCCACGAGCAAAGTGCACCCAGTGTGGATCCCAAAGACTGCTGCGCAGTCTGTTGATTCTGTGCCTAAGACTCCTGCGCAGTCTAAGGTCCCTGCCACCAAGACTGTTGCACAGTCTAATGTCTCTACTGTTGCACAATCTGCCTCTGCCACTCATGTGCAATCTGCTGTTGCCAGTACACAAACTACATCATATGCTGCTCTGTCAAAGTACAAAACTCCTGTTCTACTGGCGCAGTTGGCTGCTGCTCTGCCTGTGCAGTCCACTACTCCAGCAATCAGAGTGCAACTCAAACACTCTGACAACAAGGCTCCTACTGCACAAACCACTCTGGTTGAGGCCAGAAGACATTCTGCCAAGACTCCTTGTGCACAATCTGCCAATGCGCCATCAACCCATGCGCAAATTGTGTCTGTACAATCTAATAGAGACAACCCTTTGGCTAATCTTTCCTCTTCTCACACCAAAAGGAAAAGCTCTGCTCCCCTCAAACATCCTGTTGCTCCTGCGCAATCCAGTGGGGGTAGTCCTTTGGCTATTCCTCCTCCTCTCCAGAACAAAGGAAAAGGCCCATTGGTCTTTTCTCAAACTTCTTCGTCTCATGACTTGGAAGACAACAGAGGGAAACGCTCTTTAGCTAACCCTTCTTTCCAAAACAAAGGAAAAGGCCCTTTGGTCTTTTCTCAGTCTTCCTCGGTTTTTACCATTGAAGATCAAACTGAATGTGCTCTGGCACCAGTCAGTACAAGAACCCTTTCTCACAAAGATTTTTCTTCTCTCCTTGTCAAAGGGAAATGTACTGATCAGAGAGGTATTCTGCCTACTCCAGTAGCAGAGTTCCAAGATCTTCCAACTCTTCAGATCTCCCGATCAAGACAAGAAAAATTGCTGGTGTCTCAAACAGAAACCCCTGGGGATGAGTTTGCTGATTTAAGAACATATCTCAATCGACCAACTTCGGTAAAACGTAAACATCCAATGCCGAAGACCAACCAACGTCAGAAGCAAACTTCCAGGATCAAAAATTCGGATACCTATGCTAATGAAATGAGTACTTCCCTGTACACTCAAGGGACAAAAAATTTGAATAACCGAAACCAGGTTCCGAATATTATCAAAGAACATGTCTCTAGAACTTCTGCTCGTCCCGTTGCTGTTCCTGATCTCCGAGAACACCTCAAGCAAAAATGGGACAACATCCCAACATTCCCAGTGCAACCACTTGGATATCACTGCAATCACAAAGTAGTCATCAAGTGTTGTTGTCAGACAACAAGACGATCTGTCTTCGATCGTCTGAACTTTCCTAACTCTGAACTTATGTCGAAAGATGAAGACGAGGTTTTGTACGCCTCCGTCAACATGACTTCCAGAGACACTAGGGGTAGGAAGTGCTCCAAGCACGAGAAATCTCGTAGGCCAAGCCAGCGGTATTTGGATATGCTCCAAGAATCTTCTGAAGGAGTATTCCAACGTACCCGTTTTTGAAGCCGAGACACAATCGGTCAAAGGAATCTTCAAGATCCTTCTGGTCATCTTCTTCTTTCTCACTCAGGAGATAATTCTTTCTCTGACTACGATGCATACAGCAAGAGTTCAGAACAAACAGTATCCTCCACTGTACCCAGGGAAGTGACAGCTTATGTTGTCAATGAAGACCCAGATGCTTCCAGTTCGGCTAGTCAAGAACAAAGAATAGCTGTACTAGAAGATAAGCTAAAGACTATGGCCGAAATGGTCGCAAGTATGCATTCCATCATTGTGGCCCAGCATACGGTACCACCGACCGTACTTCCTACAAATCCTGAAATCATAGCATCGTCGGTGCCTGTCAATGTTGGATTGGGGGTAGCATCCACTCAAGTACCTCCTGTACAGATCCAACCTACACCTAGTCAGTCAGGTGCTGGGGGTAGTACTTATCATGCTGTTCCTCCTCCCAACACTGTGATTCAACCTGCTCCTTCTACAGCAGTAGAAGATGCCAATGAAGCTGTCAAGCTCCTACGTACTCAGTTTGAAGCTTTCAAGGAGAAAGACAACTTGCAAAGGTTGGGGATCAAGCAACCCTATCCAGTTGAATGGAAAGAAGTTCCATTTCCTCCGAAGTACAAGATCCCAACCATCTCGCTTTTTGATGGCAGCACTTCTCCCAGTCATTTCATTAACCATTTTGAGGTTATGACTGTCCAACTTCAACCAAATGACGCTCTTCTTACCAGAGTGTTCGTTGGCTATTTAGCTGGTGTAGCATTCGATTGGTATAGAAGCTTGCCCGATGGTTGTATTACCTCCTTCTCTGGCCTAAAGTAAATCTTCTTGGAACGATTTTATGAGGGAATCAATGATATGACTATGTCACCCCTCAATAAAATCAAACAAAGACACAATAAAACTGCTGAGAGTTTAATTGAAAGATTCCACCGAAAAGCTTTGAAAATGCCTCCTGGGACTCCAGCCGCTGTCACCATAGACACCTGCAAGGCAAATCTGTTGCCTATCATCAGTATGTGGACGGGGTCTACTCAGTTTCAAGATTGGCCATCTTTTATTGTCAATGCTAAAGCAGCTGAAGTTAGCGCTGACAAATTCAAGCAGTTAGGGGTACAAATGTCTAACCCCGATCGGGATGATCACCAGACATCAAGTGGTGGCAATCGCTAGAACAATCGCAAAGGAAAAGAAACTTTGAACATCAATTTGAACAAGAACAAAGAATCTCTGGCAGTCAACGTAGCTCCTCCTACGTCCACTTCCACTCCTTCTGTACTTCCACCAAGGGAACCTCGTCCTAAAGTAGAATATTCTTTTGATGAGAATAACACTGCTAGCATCTTTGATTGCTTGATCAAAAGCAATAAAATCCAACTTCCAGTTCCCAAGAAGTCCGATGAAGTCGGTAAGACTGATCATCTCAAGTACTGTGTCTATCACAGGTTCATCGGACATCCTACTCGAGCATGTTATGTGCTCAAAGGCAAAATTCAGGAGCTGGTCAATGCCGGTGTTGTCACTTTGCAGCAGGACGAGAAGACTGTTACCGTAAACATGGTATCAGTTCAGTGATTTCCTGTCCCAGATGGTACAGCACGGTGTCATTCCTATCCCCAAAGCTACTCTCGAGATTGAGAATCTTCCTCTTCCACGAAGTGAAGGTCTCGTCCCTTTGTCTCTTGACAACGGCGAGATTATGTGGATTCATCCGGATCTTGCTTCAGAGTTCAAAGTTCCCTCTTCCTCAAAGAAGAAAGACCGTTCTAAAGGTAAGACAAAGATTTGCAATATGGTGTCTTTTGACCCCATAGTTGATGAAGAAATCTTGTTGGGCACTAGATCGGGGAAAGCTTATCTAAAGGATTACCCCGAAGCTTAAGAGAATCCTGCTTCTTCTTCTGAGCCTGCTCTAGTGCAGCCTGCTTCTACTGAGGATATTCTTACTGTATCCTCACCGGTTGTAGTGTCCATTCCTTCCAAGCCAACGGTCGCTGACAAAGGCAAACAGCAAGTCCGCTTCGACAAACCTTTGAAGAAGTCAACTCCCTCTGGACTTAGAAAAGCCTTACAATTTTGATATCTTGGCTCAATTAGCCAATACACGGCTCGGCTATCCATCTTCGAGCTCTTATGCCTCTCTAAAGAGACTCGGGAAACTCTGAATGAGGCTCTCATACAGGCTGAAACCTGTCTAGCTCTTCTTAAGAAGTCGGAAGCAGAACCAGTCTCTTGCCTCCATTGTCATAGTATGTTGGAGTTAATTCCAAATATAACTTTCACACAAGATGACATGTTGATGGAAGACAACAGGCATGACCGTCCTCTCTACTATACAGGATACGTCGACTCAATGAAGGTCGATCGTATTCTGATAGACCCAGGGTCTGCTCTCAGTATCATACCAAAGACAATGTTAGATGCGCTGAAAATCCCAATACATAGTCTCTCCAGTACAATCACCACCATTCTTGGGTTCAATCAGGAAAGAAGTGAGCCTCTGGGCAAGATTCGCCTAAAACTTCAAATAGGCAATCTTCGCACAAAGGTTACCTTCTACATCATTGACAATCATAGTTGTTCCTACAATGCTTTGCTGGGAAGACCATTTCTGCACGAGCATAACATTGTCCCTTCGACTCTCCATCAATGTTTTAAATATATTGATGACAATGGAGAGGTGCAAAAGAAAGTTGCTGATCTCTATCCTTTCAAAGGCATCGAATCATACTGCAATGATGCTCGGATGTACAAGGACGAATTCATGAAGGTTGTTCTTTCTCTGGACACTGAAGAAGAGCAAGAAACAGTGCCTAATGATACCCTTATCATTCCTGTCAAAGGGCGTGTTTTTCGTCCTCAATCCTCCAAGCCACTGGCTATTCACTTGCCAGTCCAGAAGCAATCTACTGATGATGATCATGACAAAAGGGAGCTCACCTCTTCTGAGCCACTTGTTATTGATTTACGTTGTAACAAGGAAAAAAGGTAGCTCACATCTTCTGAGCCACTTGTTATTGATTTATCTCATAACAAGGACAAAATGGAGCTCACCTCCTCTGAGCCGCTTGTTATCGACCTTCGTCGTAACAAAGCCAATCCTCTTTCACGTTCTTTTTCTTTCCCTCTTGTAATCAATCTGACCAAGCCTGCTAAGGCTAAAGGTCCTGCTGTAAATACCAATATACAAATCAATGAAAAAGTATCTACTTTCCAGTATACTGATGTCATTTATCATGCTAAATGCTATTTGGATATGTTAGATAGCTTTCAGTCATTTACAATGGGAGTTGTACAATCTCTTCAAACAGAAGTTTCAGTTGAACACCCGAAGGATTCATATCGTATTGTTCCCGCTCGTAAGAAAGGCAAAAGTCCAATACTTTTTAGTAAAGGACCGGAACAACAATTTAGTTATACGGATGATAGCAAAATTAACGACACGGGGCATCTTCAACTTCGTCGTTACAGTCAACAATCAAAAGACATCATCCGAAAGATGGGTTAAGACTTCAAGAGTGGCCTCAACTACGATAAAGGTAGAAGAACTCCTCACCATACGGCTGTTCTAAAAGGAAAGTCAGAGATGTACAACAGCAGGACTAAAAGAGGTCTCGGATATGCTTCTCCTCCAGTATTATCTCCAGCAGGCTCTGTATCCGATAGTGAGGAGCATTCTAACTCTTCTGATTCCAGATTATGGGATTCTGATACCAGCATCGGTCAAGTTCATCGATTGACTGTGTCCTCTAACATGGTCTCCGTCGAACTTCCAGAAGGCTACGACGAGGATATTGACGAAAGTCCTGAAACAGATCCTTGGGCTCAACAAATAGACACCCAATGGGAACTCCGATCCGAACAAAGGGAACCTCCTACCGAAGATCAATTAGTTCAAATTGATGTAGGAGAGAACGGATCACCTCGTCCAATATTCATCAGCAAGAACCTTCCAGAGGCAGATAAACAAGAATTAATTCTTTTGATTAAAGAATACATTAATGTCTTTGCCTGGAGTTATGAAGACATGCCAGGACTAGATCCTAAAGTTGCTACTCACAAATTGAACATTCTGCCGAATGCAAAACCGGTCAAACAGCAACAACGACGTTTCAAGCCAGAAATGATGGACACAATCGACGATGAAGTCAAGAAGCTCATCGCTTGTGGTTTTATTCGAGAAGAACATCATCCTGATTGGGTAGCTAATGTCGTCCCAGTTCTAAAGAAAACTGGCAAAGTTTGAGTCTGCATCGACTTCCGGGATCTTAACGAAGCATGTCCAAAGGATGAATTTCCTCTCCCTATCACGGACGTCATGATCAACAACACCTGTGGGTTCGAAAGAATATCTTTCATGGACGGATTCTCCGGATACAATCAGATTCGGATGCATCCTGAAGATGAAAAACATACCTCTTTTCGTAATCCTCGCGGAGTCTACTGCTATACTGTCATGCCATTTGGTCTCAAGAATGCTGGTGCAACTTACCAGCGAGCCATGAGTACCATTTTTCGAGATCATCTGCACAAGACCGTCGAATGCTATGTTAACGATATCGCTGTCAAAAGTCGTCTAAAGGAAGATCACATCCACGACCTGAGAACTATCTTCAATCTCATGTGCCAACATCAACTCAAAATGAATTCCACCAAGTCATTTTTGGGTGTCTCTAGTGGCAAATTTCTCGGTTTCGTCATTACCTCTAAGGGTATACACGTAGATCCCGAGAAGATCAAAGCCATTCAAGAGATGCGTCCTCCACACAATCTAAAAGAGCTACGAGGATTCCAAGGTCAACTTGCGTACATCAGGAGATTTATTTCGAATATGTCTGGACGCTGCAGACCATTTACTCAACTCATGAAGAAGGATGTATCTTTCATTTGGACCGAAGAATGTCAACGAGCATTTGATGACATCAAGCGGTATCTCATGAACCCACCAGTCTTGGTGCCACCAATCTCTGGCATACCATTCTTAATGTATGTTCGTGCTATGGACCATTCATTGGGTGCTTTACTTGCCCAAAAGAACAAAGAAGGCTACGAACAAGCTATCTACTATCTCAGTCGTACTATGATTGGTGCTGAACATCGTTATAGTCCGGTCGAAAAAGAATGCCCAGCTCTTATGTTCGCTGTTCAAAAAATGAGGCATTACATCATTGGCCAAACTATTCATGTCATATACCAAGTTAATCCTCTTCGGGTACTGATGAAGAAGCCTAGCACACTCAATTTTCGGCAGGCTACATAGGCCATTCTGCTAGCCCAATATGACATGGTATATGTTCCTCAAAAGTCTGTCAAAGGTCAAGCACTGGCGGATTTCTTAGCAGCTCATCCTGTTCCAGAGACATCCAAACTCTATGATGAAATTCCAGACGAGACATTGGAATCTAACACAATCTTCGAAGAATTTTCTACTTGGCGCCTCTTCTTTGACGGTGCATCCAGGATTGGACGCAATGGTGCCATTATCGCAGGAGTTGGAGTTGTCCTTGTTTCTCCAGACGGCTCAGCTGTCCAAAGAGCCTACTCCCTAGATGAGCCTTGCTCCAACAACGTGGCAGAGTACAATGCTCTACTCATTGGCCTTTAGCTAGCCAAACAGCTAGACGTCGAGTATCTTGAAGTATATGGTGACTCTAAGTTGGTTGTTAACCAGGTTAGAGGAACTTATGAAGTTCGCCATCAAGATCTAGTGCCTTACTTTGAAGTGGCGATCAACATGGCTACATCATTCAAAGCTTTCTTTATCGAATATGTACGCCGAGCTTACAATACTGAAGCCGACGCTTTGGCCAACCTTGCAGCAGTCTTAGCCATCCCCGTCAAAAGACAAAAGTGGTGGTCATCTCTAATCGAGAATTGTTCTGCATCGAAAATAATCGTAACATTGAGTTAAGTAATCTTACTGAAGTCAATGTTACCAATGAAGATTGGAGAACTCCGTTCATCGACTTTGTGGTTCATGACATACTCCCTGAAGGTCCCAAAGAAGCTATGAGTATTCGTCAAAGGTCTCTGCGGTTCTACTACAATCAGACCACCAAAGCTCTCTATCGGCAAACTTATGATGGCCTACTCTTGCGCTGTCTTGCCGGTGATGAAGCAAAGCAAGTATTGCGTGAAGCTCACGATGGTGTCTGCAGAGCACATCAACCCGGTCCTAAACTACAGGATTGTAGGAGCGTAAAAAGTGCTTCAAAGAAGGAGTCAAAGTGATAGATCATTCCACTCAAATTGAGCCACTTTGCGCCGCAGAGAGGCTAAATACTTACGCCCAAGACAAGGCTAATCACTTTACGCCTAAAGCAGGCAGACCATTTTACGCTCGGGTCTACACCCATGATTTTACGCTAAGGACAGATCAGCTACTTTTATGCTGGACAAAGCTGTCAAGTCTCGCATTTAATGCAAACTCTGACATGGAGATATTAATGATGGCATATATCACAGAATTCAAAGGGATTTGTTTCTACACAGACCAATGTTGTCGTTTAGTATGTGGATTGTGCTACTTTACGCTCACACTATGGCTTCTTTTACGCATGAAGACTATACGAGCTTTTACGCTCAACAGTTGATGTGTGCGTAAAGTCTATTTGAGCTACTTTTATGATCAAGGTTATTTAACAACCACTTTACGCGGGAAGTCTATGTCAGGACTACTTTACGCCTAATCTATTGCTTTATGCTCAGAGTACATTAGGGTTATTTTACGTCCTATTCTTCTGACCAGCTTGGAACGTGGTTTGCCTACATGGCTTTCATGCCACACATCTCGAAGAACGTGTGTACGTGCATCCTATTCTTACTGAAATGATGGGACACGTGTCAACATATACAGACGATGACTTCAGTCATGGGTAACAGTTGTTGGCGTAAAGACGAAACTCAGAGATTTTTCTTATATAAGACAGACACAGAGATATGAGAAAAGACAAAAAGATTAGAACTCAGAGATTTTTTCTCTGGAGCATTCTTCTTCAACCTTTCTTTCAGAACAGAGTGAAGCAAAGCAGGAAAGCATTCGGCCTCGCCATCAGTACCCAAGTGCGTCGATACCTTTCTGGTGACTTAGTTCTTCTAAGTTGTTCATCTTCAAGCAGCGATCTTCATCATCATCGTATGGTCCAAGGAACAAAGTGATCATTTACAGATCAGACTTCTACATCAATACTTCCCTATAATCAAATTTGTACTTCTTGTACTTCTTCTCGTTTTATTTTCAAAATCTGATTTCCAGGCATTTTGTTAAGTGAAACAAAAATGGCGACTCTGCTAGGGACGACCTTCTCCTCTGACGAGGAGGCAATTGCTCAATACGATGATGTTTCGGTCGGTTCGACCAAGAAGACTCTGGTTGTACACTTCGACCAGACTGCCTATGAAGAAATGCTCCGAACTGGGGGTGGCTCTCGCTACTCCAATGTTCAAAAATCTCGCAAAGCACGAAAAGTTTGGATTCCTAAATCCAAAATAGCTTCTGTTATCTCTGTTGCTGCTAGTGGCAAGGAAATTCTTCCCACTCCTGTCGTAGGGGCTCCCGTTCGTGACGAGACAGTCCTTACTTCAGAGTTGCACTCAAAGTGTGACGATTTATCTCCCGCTTGTAACGGTGAAGATAATCAGGTTTCGCGCCCACTGCATAAAAACCAGGTTTTACGCTCAGTGGGTAAAAACCAACTTTTACGCTCAGTACATAAAGATGAGTCTCCCATTTGTAATGTGGCAGACTCTAATGCTTCTGAGTGTGAGAATAAGTCTCCCGTCTGTGACGTGGTAGACACACACAAGTTACGCTCTTCGCGTAAAGGAAAATTTCCCGTCTGTGACATGGTAGATAACCAATTTTTACGTTCTATACGTAAAGGTAAATCTCCTGTCTTTGACAGTATAGATAAAATTCACAATGATGTCTTTACATCTAATATGAATGTACCTAAATGTGTGCAGCGTAAAAATGATGTTGGTAAAACTTCAGTTCTACACCAACAGCCTTATTATACTGCTCTACGCAAAGTACCAAATCTACAAATTATACGCAATGAAAATGGAGTCCTTCGTGCTAAAAAATCTCAAGATTTACGCACACAACTCCAAACGCGTAGAAATGTACAATTTGGTTCTGCGAATGCAGCCAGTAATCTTCTTTATACACAGGGAGCTAAACGTTTTTCTATCCCTAATGTAATAAAAAAGACTACTCCCTCCACTCCTTCTGACTTACGTGAATTGCTAATGCAAAAGCGTAGGAATAGACAATCTCCGGTGACATTCCCCCAAGAAAAATATCATTGTGATTATCACCAGGTTGTGATCAATTGTTGTTGTTCGACTTCAAAACGGTCAGTTTTTGATCGATTGAGTTTTAATGTGTCTCAACAACAAACTGAAGACCAAGAACATGAGTTGTCATATATGTCAGTGAACATGGCATCTCATACTAACAGAGGACGACGTCCAAGACGAAATACGTCCCAAACCCCGGGTCAGCAACAGTTCAACAGACTTCTTGATTCTTTTGAGGGAGTATATCAAAATACTCGATCAAGAAGACAAAGACAAATACAGACTTCTGATTCAGAAGCTGGGGGTACTCAATCTTTTGAGTCCGAGACTGACAGTGTTGATTCATACTTCTATACTAATCCTTCTATATCTTCAAGAGAGGTTGAATCCTACGCTGTTGGAGATGAACCAGAGACCTCATCTGTTAACACAGAACAGCATCTCACTGCCGTTGAGCAATCACTAAAAGACATGCTTAACATGATACAAAACATGTATCAGATAATATTGAATCAGCAAACTGCTCAGCCGACAGCAGTAACACCAGTACCAGTAGCAGCACCAACTCAAGATAGTCAAGGGGCTGAAATACCTTTGAATATTCAAGAGCCTGCTGTTAATCAAAATTCTGCATCTCCAGATCCTATTATTCCTGAAGATGTACCACCTCCAGTAGGGGTTACGGTACATCCAACAACTATTCAATCAAATGTGCTTCCTCAAACCAGTGAAGCCATTCAAGCAGTGCGTGAGCTCAAAGCACAGTTTGAAGTTTTGAGGCACAAGGATCAACTCTAGAGGTTAGGTATTAAGCAACCTTATCCTCCGCATTGGAATGATGTACCCTTTCCACCAAAATTCAAGCCACAATCTATGGTTCTGTTCGATGGAAAAGCATCCCCTAGTCAATATATCAATTACTTTGATATTATGACTGTACATCTGCAGAAAGATGATGCTCTTCTTACCCGAGTGTTCATTGGTTGCTTGACGGGTTCGGCTTATGATTGGTATCAAAGTTTATCCGACAATTGCATTTCGTCTTTCGACGAATTTAAGGCGATGTTTCTCTTCCGCTTCTATGAAGGAGGTATGGACATGTACATGTCCTCCTTGATAGAAATCAAACAAAAGGAGAAAGAAGATACTCGGACGTTAATCAAACATTTTCGACAGGCGACTTTAAAGATGCCCCCGGGTATGCCAGATTCAGCACTCATTGATACATGCAAGATGAATCTGCGACCATCTATTGCTATTTTTACGGGTTCTCAATTCATAGATTGGGCTTCGTTCATCATAGCAGCGGTTTCTGCCTAGACCAATGGTAGGTTGGCTCGTGAACATGGGATGATTTTTGCCTCAGATGATAGAGAAAAGAAAAGTAATCCTGGTAATAACCTCGGTAATCGCAATGTGAAAGGAAAAGATACCCTCATGGTTAATCTTTCCAAGAATAAAATGATGCCGAATAGTCAGGAATCTTCCAGGCCAAAGGAAGAATACTCTTTTGATGAGAGTGATATTCCAGGAATATTTCAGTGTCTGGTGAAGAGTGGCAAACTTCAGATTCCAGAGCCAAAGAGGCCTAATGAGGTGAATCTAAATGACAATCCCAAATATTGTATCCATCATAGATACATTAATCATCCTACCAGTGCTTGCTATGTCCTGAAGAAGAAAATCCAGGAGTTGATAAATGGCGGTGCTATCGCCTTAACTAATGATGACCATACGGTTTCAACCAATATGGTTTCTCTTCAATTTGGAGATTTTCCTCCACAGCAAGTAGCAGATGGAATCATTCCAATCCCGAAGGCGACAATGAAGATTGTGAATATCCCGCCTGTCAGAGAAAAAAATGCAGGATTGCTGCCACTCATACTAAAGAATGGTAAAATCATGTGGGTACATCCTGACTTAGTGCCTGAACAATACGAATGAAGGTAAAATGTCAAAATCCAAAAAGGATAAGAAAGTCAAAACCTGCAACATGATTTCTCATAATATTCTAGATTCTGACAACTTGGATCGGCTATGGGATGGCTTTCCTTTAGAAGATAGATTGAGAGGACTGAACATCTGTCCTCCAAGTCTAGCTCCTCCTACCAAGCTCAAGCTTACTCATCAGCAGTGGTTAGCTATGAATAGTGTCCCTTTATACCGGGCGCAACAAGTCTTCGCTGCTTATAAAAAAGCCTCGACAGGGATTTTTCCTCGTATTCCGAATCCTTCTCCTCCCGTGGCTACAGAGACATATATTCCTCATTCTTCTGTGGATACAGAGATCTTTTCTTCTTCCTCTGAGAGTTCGCTGCCCATTCATCTGTACAGTCAGCAATCTGTCCTTCTCATAAAGAAAATGGGTTATGACTTTCAGAAGGCAGAAGGTTTGAATTATGATAAAGGAATACGACTCCCTTTACAAATTAAAAATCAAAAATCTACTGTTGGATTGGGTTCTGAAATTCCTTACAACAAACCTTACAAGAAAAAGGCTAAAGGGAGGAAGACTAAATCCTGTAATATGGTACTTCCTTCTTTTGAGTCTGAAGAAATTTTTTTTACTGGTACAAGATCTGGGAAGGAGTCCTACAAAGATTATGAGGGATCTTTCAAACAAGCAGAAGATGTAGTAGAAACACTACCCGCTCAACCTTCTCCTGTTCCTGCTAAACCTTCTGTGGTTAAAAAGGAGAAATAAAAAATAGTACGTTTTGACGTTCCATTGAAGTCTGCTTCCAGTCAGGGGGTGGTGATGAAACCTTACAAATTTGATATTCTAGCTCAGTTAGCCAATACTCTGGCTAGACTATCTATATTTGAACTGCTTCGTCTTTCTAGAAAAAGCAGGAAGACTTTGAGTGAAGCTCTACTTCAGGCGGATTCATGCTTGGCTCAACTCAAGAGTCCTGATAATACTCCAGTTTCATGTCCGCAATGTCATAGTGTGATGGAAGCGATTCCCAATATCACCTTCACACAAGAAGTTATGCTGTTGAAGCATAACAAACATGATAGGCCTCTGTGCTATACTGGGTATATTGGATCTACTGAAATTGACAGAATCTATATTGACCCTAGGTCTTCAATTAGCATAATTCTTCAGAGTATGCTAAGACCCCTGAGGATTCCTACTAGTGATTTGACTTACACTAGTACTACGATAGTTGATTTTAACTCTGGCAAAAGTAGACCATTGGGGAATATTCGTCTGCAGATTCAGATTGGCGATCTCCGAACTATGGTAACCTTCTATGTTATCAACTCAGACGTATCCTACAATATCCTTCTTGGAAGACCATGGTTACATGAGCATAATATCGTGCCTTCAACTCTCTACCAATGCTTCAAGTATGGAGATTCCCAAGGAGTTGTGAAGACTTAGTTTGCTGATATCAATCCTTTCAAGGGTGTCGAAACCTATTTTTCTGATTCAAGGCTTTATAAACAAGAGCATATGAAAGAGATATCAGACATAGCTGAGGATCAATCATCTACTGATGATCAGTCTCTTAATGAAGATCCGCCAGAAGATCAACCTTTGAAGGTCATAGTCAAGGGACGAATCCAATCCCAACCTGTCAATGATCAACCTTTGATAATCAAGGTTAAAGGAAGAACTCAAACTTCATCCAAGGAATCAATAAATATTCCTGCTAAGAATCAAGTTCAACCTTTTGTGATTAAAGTCAAAGGGCGTACTTCTTGTACGAATGATCCACAATCACCATTGATTGTCAATCTTGGCAAATCTACGCAGAAGACGGATAATGATCCACTGTTGATTAATCCGAAGCGTAGTAATCAGATTGTAAAAAATGTAAATATTGATCATCCTGTACTTTTTGATATCAATAAAGATTTCTTTTTCGAGTATATGGCTGTCAAGTTTATTGAAAGAATGACTTTATCTTCAGATAAGCAAAGTCATCAATATAAAGACGACATAGAGCCAGAAGGAACTTTATACATTGATCATAAGGAGAATTCTTTTCCTCCTCATATAGATGTTGGACCTTATGCTCAAAGGTTCCTAACATCTTCTCCCTATCTTCTACCTGTAGTCGCTTCATCACAAGCCTGCGTGACTTTTAGATCTTATTTCGTAGTTCCGTCTAATAAGAAAAACAAACGCCAAATTGTGTTTGGTCTGGCTAGAAATATCCCTGTTGCTCAGGTAGATGAGCTGAAAGATAAAGACAAAGGAAGAATCCGAATTGACAAGTATAGTCAACAATCTATCAAGATTATCCAGAACATAGGATATAATTTGAAGACTATGCAAGGTCTCAATCAGGGCAAAGGTAGACGACTCCCGTTATGTGGTGATCCGTTTTATCAGAAGACTCGTCATGGATTGGGATATGATCCATACCATATGTTTGATGACGATATACAAGAAGAATTCTCTTCTAATTCCTCACAATCATCTGATTCGGAAGAAAACTAATTCATCGAATCGGATATATCTCATTCTTCATATGGTGAATTCGAACGTGTATCTTCAACTTGCCATTAGGATTTATTCTTGAGTTGACCCCCTTTCCTCTCCCATAAAATAGGTTAGGTCATCCACTTCTTGTATCGATATCTGACAACTATACTCACGAAGCCTGTCTTCTTAATCCCCAGCTACCAAAGTTTGCTTAAGCTGACTACTCATCTCTTTGGAAAGAAATTTTTATCTTCCATCTCATCAGTTGATATAGAAAGCTGAATTTATTATTTATCACATTCTTATAACCTCTGAATAAATATTAAATTTGCTGGTGTTTCCTGTCTATCATGTCCATTAGACCTCTGCATAGATATTAATCTACTTTTCTTTGAGTTCTTACATACTATCATGTTCATATTACCTCTGATAGTATTGTGCTCTAAATCAGAAAACGTAATTTCATTATCTATCATGTCCATATTACCTCTGGATAGATATAATACGTTGAGTTTAAAAGACTTGTCACGTCCATATTACCTCTGATAAGTGTCTTCTATCTCATACCTATTGTTTAAACTCCAAATAAACGATAGGATCACAAAACAAATCTTTCATTCATTTCTGGTGGAAACACTACAAAATGAATAAGACAAAAGATGACAAAACACTCTCTTAAGGTGGGGTGGAAACATCTTGAAGCAACTTCTTTAATTCTTCTAGCCGCTTGTTACGGGAACTCATAACCTTCTTGGTAGCCTCAGCACGTCGAGCTTCTGGAGTACAAATACAGAAAAGTTCAGCGAAGGTGACTATCAAATTGTCCTTGCCTTCATCAAGGGTTCTGATGGTCGATTCAGCTCCAAAAGCTTGTTCTTCTAAAATTGAGCTCTGGGTGAGGTGCAGATTTCGAGCATCGATCATCTTCTCCCTCTCAGCCTTCAAGCAAGCTAGCTCTGCCTCGACTTCGCAGATTTTGTTATTCTTGTTCTGAATATCTATGTTCAAAGCATCATAAGCCACTCTGTGACTATGTAGTGCAGGTTTTATGCCAGCCAAAAAGGCTTTCTCTTTGGCGACCTTCAGACTGTGTTCATGGAGAGCTGCATTATATGTAGTCTCTCGAGCAAGATAATCAGCCGTTAAGGCATCATACTCTTCCTGAATGAGGCTTTCAACAGTCTCATTTGATAGCCTGAGATATTCTCCAATAGGCTGCTCAAGGTCCTCCACAATTTTTTCCAATGTTGCAGCTCTTCCAGCATCATTGAACATGGCAACATTCTTGATAGTCAGAGCCATTGCCGTCTTCAAAACCTCATAGCTGAGACCCTTATTCAGGACCATCTTTATCAGAGTTGCCAGAGTTTTATAAAAAGTTTCAGTATGAATCTCAACCAGGAGATTCATTTCTACGCTGGAGCTTGGTGTGGCGGCAATATCTAATAAATCTCTTCTTTGACGGTCGGAAGCAGATCTGGTTGGCACGACAACAGGATGAGACGAAGTTGTTGCTGTTACTATTGCCATGGCCAAGTTATCCCTAGGAGCTTTAGGGATTGTATCTCCAATCCCTATAGCTACCATCGGCGTAACAACAGTCGGAGGTGGAGCTGTTGTTGTCACTACTGTTATTTGGTCCCCAAGAACTTCAGGAGCAGTGTCTTCAATATCTGTCACTCCAGCCGTTTCTGGAGTTCTGGTGGCGGTGATATTGATGGATGTGTTGACAATTACAGGAGCTGGTACAGGTTTCGGTATTGGCTTGTCAAAAACTGGTAATGAATCAGCAGCTACAGTAGAAGATGCTATCACTTCCCCGGGTTCAGCACCTTCTTCAACAGTCGCTCTGCAGAATTTTCCACTGCTTCAGTTGCAGTAAAATCTTCTACAGCCGATTCTTTATTTAAGACCGGTTCTCCTCCAGCAGGTTCATCATCACCTACAGCGAGGTTTATTGCAGCCTCTTTCTGGTGCCGATCTTCAACATGAGAGGATAGTTCAGGATGTACTTCTTGATGTTCCACCGCGAGTTGTTCTCCTCCCTTTTTATCAGCACCCTCTTCGCTAGAAGAAGAAGCCTCATCAGCAGATTCCTCATTCTCTTCATAAATATCCTCTTCTTGAGGAGGAGGAGCCATAGGCTTTGGTGCAATTATGACATCTGCAAAAACGAACAAAATAAGTTAATATACAAAATCATGGTATACAATTCCGTATAGGTTTTGTGTAATACTTGGAATATGTGCGTTTTTTTCAAGATAGGTATCATAATCACCATCCCAGTCATCATCCTCAAAGTCAAGAGCCGGTTCGTCTGATGAGATGTGGTCTTGATCAGTGGTGGATATAGTAGTAGCACCCTCTGTAACCTGTGCCTTGGTTGGCAAAGATAAATAGAGTGAGGTGCTAAGACGCCCATGAGACAAAAGTGTTACAGCTCCTGATCCAACTATTAATGGAGGGGCTGAAGATCCTTCTCCTGGATGGACTGAGGAAGAGCTGACAAGATGATCCTCTTCAATCAAAGTATCGTCTTCTGGAGTGTGGGTCCTTGGTTTGGAAGGCCCTTTTGTGGTAGACCTCTTCTTCTTTTTCGGAGTTTTTGTTGGAGATATGACGGCTGTACTTCGTTTTCTTTTTCGGCCTTTGCTAATGATGATAGGTTCTGCAGCTGGTTCTCCAACTCCTATTGGGATAACGTCTAAAAATGGATCTGGAATGCCAGTATCGTCAGGGATGTCTGCTGGTACCCTGACCTGCTCCTCAATATCTCCTTCTTTAGGCTACCTCAGACTACCCCTCATATTGTAACCGTGGACAAAAGAACGAATTAAAGCGTAAAAATGGGCATACGTATGGAGTATACGTAGTTCTATAGTGCTGGTGGTGGTCAAAATTCTAAATTTAGCACCAGTCCGAGCAGTACCGAAATACCTCCAACCCCTAGCTCCGTCAAGTAATTTTCCATAGTGACGGAAACTAGTCAAAGGATTACCAACATAAAGTTGGTTGTACCCAAATTGGCGAGCAAACCTACTGGGTAAGTATGGTTCAAACGCACAATTATCTTCATTTCTGTACATCAGATGAGAAGGTCTGATGCACTGAAGCCATCTAAAGACTGATTATGGCAATACAACTCTTCCTTCGACTTCATCTTTGAACTGAACACCGAAGCAATCTGCTGGAACTTGCGGCCGGGTACAGAAGAAGTTCCAACCATAAGAATAGTTCAGAACTGCTCGGGTATCCGCCACAGTCGTTGCGATCCATGTAGCTTTGCTGAATTTTTGGAGGAAGACCTCCGCATCATCACCTGGGCCTGGTGGTAACAATCTGCAGTTGTGATGCAATAGCCAGGCCATCAGATAAGTGTAGGGCATTTTTACTCTAGGAAAAACATTCCGATGAGGAGCATTGTTGATTAACTCCTCGCCGAAGGTCCTTAAACCTGCATTTATTCGACACACCATGGCGGATAGCAGGTTAATCCTGACTTTAAAAACCAGACGTACTGCCGGCCATAGCACACTACGATGGATTCTGTCAACAGTACCAATACCCGGTACGACCCATCTTCTCAACCATAAAGAAAGAAAGCCTGCCAGCAAAGCTCTCCGAGAGATTTTTTGACTACCATATCTAAGGAAGCTCACGGCTTCAGTCCCGGCAAGGAATTCCCCAATCTTTATAGACAGATATTTATTAGAGAATTTGTAGGCAATCGTCATATCCCTAATTTTGTTAGAAGGGATTGTCGAATCTATGTTGATTGCCGGAGCTTTGTTTTTCTGAAACCTTTCTTTGTCTTCCTTGGATATCTTATCCTTATGGAAGAAGAGATAAGTCGTCCGCTTGTTGATGTACGCCAGATGAGATGTACTTTCATGCATTGTAGTACAAATCAGGTAGTGACACATCAGTTCCTCATAGACCTCAATCAACTGAGGATTAGTCTCTCTGATTTCAGCCAGTTCTCTGTTGGAAGGAACGTATTCCTCATATGGGACTTCCCCCATTGGCAGCTTCGAGATGAACTGTATCTCATGAAGAGCAAGGCCCATTTCGCCTTTCGGAGTGGCAAAAGTTCCAGTCGAACTCATGTATATTTCCATCAAGGCCAGAAATAGGTTTCCGTTTGGAGGAATGCCCTGACTGGTGGAAGCTATCGCCTCATATAAACCAATGTCTTTCAACTCTGCTTCAAAGTTCTTTATCATCCAAATACTTATCTGGATCCAATTTTGATTGAACGGAGTCAACCATCCCGGCAGCCTGGGGTTTGTCTGAGGATACAATACAGCAGCCCTCATAAATTTGTTGACAAACATCGGAGTTTGTACTAGTTGAATTAAACCTGAGTCTTCACAAGGATTAGCTCCTGGCATGAGGCCAAAAATAGGAGTGACACCACCATTGGGAACACTAGCGAAATACTCCATGTCATTAGCATGCTCCCTTCTAAAAATGATTCTGCCCGGTCTACCATAGCTACTGGGAGTCAAATTCCACAGCATTTGACGGTGATGGCTAGCATGGACGAAAGCAGATATAGGGTAATCCCTGTCCATGTCAGGAAGATACATTACCCTTTCCCCAGATCTAAATACCCAAGCCTCTTTTTAGGGATGAGTCTGTGATTTGTAATCTATCGCATCTCCAAATAAGAAAGCTGGTTTCAGGAAATGTTGATTATCTAGTGACATCAGTACTTCTCCATTCATCATGGATAACAATATCCTATCTCCTTGGGCTGCTATCAGTTGTGCCCTCTCTACTGGGTATTCAGGGTTCGACTGAGGAAATTGGATATGAGATAAATCTTCCAGATAGTTCGAACCTACCATGCCAACTGACGAGCCGGAAACTTCTGCGAGAGGGTGAACTTGCAAATCCACTGACAAGAGGACAAAAAAGATCAAATTAGTTTGGAAGTTTTATGACTTTTTACGCTTACTAAAAGTTGATAAAAATTTATGAAGTCTTTGTTTTACAAAGTCTCTCAGTGATTGATGAGTTCTACGCCACCACATGTTAATGTGAGCATAATATAACTTTTTACGCTGGCATGTATGAACATGAGCGTAGTTAAGTTTTACGCTAGCACATTAATTGAGGGTGTAGTTCAAATTTTACGCTGACACGTATAACGTGGGCGTACTCTTTTTAACTTTTATGCTGACACGTACAACGTGGGCGTATATTGTCATTTCAGTTTTTATACTAACATGTATGACGTGGGCGTAAAAGAACTGAAGGTTTGGGTTATCTTTTCCTTCCTCGACGGGTTTTCCCAGCCAAAGAATAGGGTTTTACCCATCATAAGCGGAGCTACAGCCGGGTTGGGTTGTCGGTATGGTGTTGACGACTGAATGGGAGTTTTTGCATGGTCGGCCGACGACGAATCGACGGCTGGTTTCTTCCCCTTGTTGCTAGCGGTGGATGATTTCTTGGGAGCCATCGGATCAAAGTGAGGGTTTTGAAGAAAGACAGGGCAGAGGAATTCGAGATTGCAAGAAGATGAGTAAAAGTGTTTTCTCTTTCCGAAGGACCCTATTTATAGGGAGATTTCAAATCGGTTCAAATTCCAGATATTACGTCGACTGTTGGATGTCCCCGCTTTTACGCGGATGACTGTTGCGTATCCCAAATTTTATGCTGACTGGTCAAAACTCAATTTTTACGCTTCTGTTCAAAGTGTTCCAAATTTTGAAGATATTTGAAAACTTTGAAGGGGGTCTTGTAGGAGCGTAAAAGTGCTTCAAAGAAGGAGTCAAAGTGATAGATCATTCCACTCAAATTGAGCCACTTTACGTCGCAGAGAGGCTAAATACTTTACGCCCAAAACAAGGCTAATCACTTTACGCCTAAAGCAGGCAGACCATTTTACGCTCGGGTCTACACCCATGATTTTACGCCAAGGACAGATCAGCCACTTTTACGCTGGACAAAGCTGTCAAGTCTCGCATTTAATACAAACTCTGACATGGAGATATTAATGATGACATATATCACAGAATTCAAAGGGATTTGTTTCTACACAGACCAATGTTGTCGTTTAGTATATGGATTGAGCTACTTTACGCTCACACTATGGCTTCTTTTACGCATGAAGACTATACGAGCTTTTATGCTCAACAGTTGACGTGTGCGTAAAGTCTATTTGAACTACTTTTACGCTCAAGGTTATTTAACAACCACTTTACGCGGGAAGTCTATGTCAGGGCTACTTTACGCCTAATATATTGCTTTACGCTTAGAGTACATTGGGGTTATTTTACGCCCTATTCTTCTGACCAGCTTGGAACGTGGTTTGCCTACATGGCTTTCATGCCACACATCCCGAAGAACGTGTGTACGTGTATCCTATTCTTACTGAAATGATGGGACACGTGTCAATATATACAGACGATGACTTTAGTCGTGGGTAACAGTTGTTGGCGTAAAGACGGAGCTTTTGCTGAGTTTTTATGCACAAGAGCCCAAGTCTATAAATAGACTGATTTTTCTCATATAAGACAGACACAGAGACAGGAGAAAAGACAGAGAGATTAGAACTCAGAGATTTTTTCTCGGGAGCATTCTTCTTCAACCTTTCTTTTAGAATAGAGTGAAGCAAAGCAGGAAAGCATTCGACCTCGCCATCAGTGCCCAAGTGCGTCGATACCTTTCTGGTGACTTAGTTCTTACAAGTTGTTCATCTTCAAGCAGCGATCTTCATCATCATCGTATGGTCCAAGGAACAAAGTGATCATTTATAGATCAGACTTCTACATCAATACTTCCTCAGAATCAAATTTGTACTTCTTATACTTCTTCTCATTTTATTTTCAAAATTCGATTTCCAGGCATTTTGTTAAGTGAAACAAGGATCGCATCCGACGTATGGGTTACTACTGGCCCTCTATGGTATCTGATGCCATTGAATATGCGAAAAAATGTCGAGCTTGTCAAATCCATGCAGACTTTATTCATCAACCATCAGAATTCCTACATCCGACGGCCGCCTCCTGGCCTTTCGAAGCTTGGGGCATGGACATCATCGGTCCTATCAATCCTCCTTCTTCTAGAGGACATCGGTTCATACTAGCAATAACCGACTACTTCTCCAAATGGGCTGAAGCTATACCTCTGGCTGAAGTCAAGACCAGCAGTGTCATCAACTTCGTCAAATACCATGTCATCTATCGGTTTGGTGTACCTCGAAGAATCATCCATGACAACGAACCACAATTCATCAGCCAGAAGTTTACGAGATTCTGCGACGATCACCGAATTGACAATGTCGCTTCAACAGCCTATAATCCTGCCGCTAATGGCTTAGTTGAAGCTTTCAAAAAGACTATTATCAAGCTCCTCAAGAAGTTTGTATCTACTAACAAACGAAACTGGAGTGAAAAGCTTGGAGAATGTCTTTGGGCCTATCGAACTATGGTTCGCAATCCCACAGGCTTTACACCTTTCTCTTTGGTGTATGGTTGTGAAGCAGTTCTACCTCTAGAACTCCAAATTCCATCTCTGAGGATTGCCATTGCTAATGAACTCACTACAGAGAATAACGATCTTCTCCGACTTCAAGAGTTAGAAGCACTCGATGAAAAACGGCTATTAGCTCAACAGCATATTGAGTTGTATCAAGCCCGCATCTCGAAGACTTTTAACCGCAAAGTTAAAGTCAGAGCCTTTCAGCAAGGAGAACTTGTTCTAACAGTGAGACGTCCTATGACTATGACTCACTCGAGCAAAGGCAAGTTCGATACGAAGTGGGAAGGGCCTTATATTGTCAGCAAAGTCTTTTCAAACGGAGCTTATCAACTTTCAGAGTTAGATGGTCGAGTTGCAATGATGCCTATCAATGACAAATTCCTCAAGAAATACTATGTATAAATGTAACAGAGATTTTATGTAAATATGATCAGACAGTTCATAAATAAAGTTTGATATTTATTACATCATAAACGATGTTACATGATATCAAGAAAGAAGGTCACTATTATCCTTCTCGACATTGGGACGCGGACCACTGCCGTCTTTATCAAAGATACAATTAGCAAAAGAGCCAAGAACATCTTTGCTGGAACCCACTAGGAATTTGCAGGCAGCCATCCTCACGGCTTCTTCTTTTTTTGTCGTCCCGGGTTCAAGCAGGAAATCTAGGATTCCTTTGGTGGTTTGGGTGCAGACAAACCTTTGCCCACTTTTATCGATTTCGGCTGGTTGAAATCGGTTGAGCGTTCTTCCGAAGATTCTTCAACCTTTGAGGCGATTTCAGTCTTCTTGGATGCATCTTCAGACGACATCTTTATGTTAAAAAGTAAAAATATTTATTTCTTCCAGATTTCTGTTCTATTTATAGGCGAAGATTCTCAAAACAACGAAACGACACAATCATCTGACGATTCACCCGTTTATCATTCGACGGTTCACCCGTTCATTATTATCATCTGACGGTTCGTCCGTTCATCATCATCTGACGGTCTGTCCGTTCATCCATCATCTGACGGTTTGTCCGTTCATCCATCATCTGACGGTTTGTCCGTTCATCGTCATCCGACGGTTTACCCGTTTATTCACACATCCACTTGACGGTTCACCCGTTCATTCAACTCATCTGACGGATCATCCGTTTATTTTATCACCATTTCACTCATCTATCATCCGACGGTTTACCCGTTCATGCCATCTACAATTATCCGATGGTTTACCCGTTCATTCATCATATTCATTCGACGGTTCACCCATTTATTCAATTAATCTGACGATTCGTTCGTTCATTCCACTCATTTGACGGTTCATCTGTTCATCCTGACGATTCACTTCGTTCACACATTTTGACTATTCATTTCATTCATTTATCCACATCAGCAACTTATCATTCTCGATTAAGTTGTCTATTGAAATAATGATATTTAATGAATTATATTTACCACGTCCATATTACCTCTGAGCAGATATATTTGAATATGATTATTTTCCAGAATTAAGAAACAATCATGTCCTGTACCTCTGAATATATTTTCTATCTCTATTATTTATATCTGAATAAGATACACAATAAATAATAAGAGCCACAACAAAATATCTTTTTATTTGATCAAAATTCAAGACATTACAAAAACATACATATTGTAGAAAAAACAAGAAGATACAAGAAATCTTTCTACTAAGTTGGAGGTGTCATCAGATTGGTAATCTGTTGCTTCAGAGTCTGCAGACGCTCTTCGCGGGATTCCATCACTCTCTTCCTGGCCTCTTCCATCCCAGATTTCTCGTTGAAAGTTGGCATGGTTACCATTCTGCGAGTGATTTCATCATTATGAGCCGCAGCATATTCGTCTCTTTCTTGGGTTAGAGCACTGAGTTGTTGGATTGCAGTTTGATGCTCGGTAACCTCGTCTTCCAATTCTTCTTGAAGACGGGCAATTTCCGCTCTCAGTTCAGCAATTCTTCTCTCTTTTTTTCAGCAGTAGATGTCACCGATTCCACCTTGGAATTGTACTCAGCAGATTTAGTAGCAAAAGTATCCAAGAGAATCTGGAAATTTACCCTCTCAATTACAGTTTCCTGAGCCATCCGTTCAAATTTTGCTTGAACTAAGGGCTCTACCTCCCCCTTATTTAGCTCTTTGTAGTTCTTTATTGAAGTCTCTAGCTCATTTAATATGTGTTCAAGAAAAATGGCCTGAGGTTCGTCACCTTGCTCGCGGATAGCATGAATTAAGAAAGAGGTTGGACCTCTAACTATGTAAAAATCAGCATCCTCATTTTCCATCACCCTATTGATCAATGCCCCCAATGAATCGAAGAAGAATTTGGTAAATGATTGAATGACGAATTGATTGGTCGCCATAGCACCAGGGGTCGTAGGTACTCCTATTGATGATGAGACAGCAGGACGTTCAGTTTCTTGTATTTGGACAGAAGGCTCTTTGAATAAAGGAACTAAAGTGGAGCTGGTCGCTCCTCCTAGTTGTTCCTCTGCAAAATTAAATATTGTCATTTTGCCTATCATTTGCTATTTGTCAAAGAGAATCAAAAGTGAAAATAGTCTTACCATGGTTCGATCCGGCAACTGGCCTATCATCTGTTGGGATAGATTCTAGCTGAGCAGAAGTAGCTTCAGACACTATTGCCTGACTACTTCCTGCTTCGGAGCCACATGATAAATGGCGACTGCTACTAGCAATTGTCGTCGCAAGTACTATGTCCATGCATACTGGAGGAGCTGGAGAAGATCCAAATTCTATCGGGATAAGAATAAAGATGTTAGCTGTCAATCTATTAAAAGAAAATTGCTAATTTCATTCTATACCTTGGAGATCAACAGCAGGAATTTCCTCCAGGGCCGCTTCTTCATCTGCTAACTTTTCTGGAGATGCCTGTACCTCAACATCCTTTTCAGGATCTAAGGTGTCATCAGCAACCTTAGGAGATACATACTCTTCATCATCCCCTTCAGGATCTTGTGTATCTTCAATGTCTTCAGATGATGAACTCTCCTCATTTTTATCTTCTTCCGGTACCTCCCCACTGGCAGTTGCAGCGGTTTGATCAACATAATCCTGTGAACCGAAGTCACAGTCATCTAAAGCCTCGATCATCAAACGATCTTCTTCCTCGCGGATTGCTCCCGGTGTGGCAGGAAGCTGAGTTGTTTCCATTGCTAACGGAGGAGATCGTACAACTTCTTCTTCTTCTATGGGCTCTACAGCCTCATCTCTTTGATCAACATCTTCTATGGGCTCTACGACCTCATTTCTCTGGTCAACCTCCTTCCTCTGTTCTGGACTAAGAGTTTTATGCCCAGACTCAGAAACAGGGGTAGGAGATGGCATGGTGATTCCAGCCACAGCGTTCATCACTACCGAAGACAAAATTTGCCTTGGAGGAGAAATTGTGCTCTTCTTTCTTTTGTGAGCTAGCTTCTTCTTTATATGTAGAGGCCTCTCAGGACTCTACGTTTACTACCTTGACCTGCTTCTGAACAGAGGTCGGTGTAGCTACCTCATCTTGAGTGGACTCGGCCAATTATCTAGATTGTGATCTTGTAGTGACTTTTTCTGAAGAATGTTCCAAGATCAATTTCTTTTTCATAGTTGGGGAAGAAGGCTCTTCTCTCCTTCTCTTCTTCTCCTTTACCAGAGACTTAACAACCTTCAGAGAAATTCTTAAAGGTTGGTTAACTTCCTCAGGGAAATTGGCTTCTCGGAAAGCTTCCAAAGGATCGTCCACTGGCTCATGTTCTTTATCGTTATTGGGAGCTAATGTGTCAGTCGCTCCTTTTCTCAGACGATTTGCTGTTACAAAACTATCAACGAGGCTATAGTTTTCAGCAAATGTATTTGCAGCCGTGTAAAACTATGAATAAGTATACAGCATTCTAGGACCAGCATCAGTTTTGTTCGGCATCGAGAACACCGTCCTAGTTCTCGAGCATTATAATATGCCCACGCTCTTGCACCATCAATCAGGTATCCTTTTCCTTGTAGGCAAGTGATTGCGTTGCCCACGTGGAATTGGTCATAACCGAATTGACGAGCGAAGCGACTCGGCAAGTAAGGTTCTAAGTAGCATTCCTCCTCAAATCTGTATACTAGATGAGAAGGTCTGATCGTCTTCAGCCATTCAAAAGATACTCGACCTATTGGTTGCCTCAGATTTGCTGCCATATGCTCATAACCAGTTAGAGGGGGAGAGCAAAGAAAATTCCATCCTTTTCCAAGGTTCAGAGTTCGTCTGCAGTCCCTCAGACTAGTGTATATCCACCGGCTCTGTGAGAATCTGCGTAGAAAACTGCCACCAACTGCTCCCATAGCAGGGTTCATCAATGATGGATGATGCAAGAGCAACCATCCGAATAAGTAGGTGTAAGGTAACTCCAGCCTAGGGAAGTTCCCCTTATCACCCTTGCACTTGAGCATAGAATCAACATACAGACGAAGACCTACGTTTATCCTACAGGTCATCGCTGATAGTAAGTCCATCCGGTAGCCAAAGACTAACCGGACAGCAGCAAAAAGAACACCTTGATGGAAGCGGTCTACAGCACTTGCTCCAGGTACGACGAATCGACGTAGCCAGTACGTCAGAAATCCTGCCAGCTGGGCTTGTTTAGACATGGACCTGTAGCTCATTCTTATATAGCTCTCGACAAATTCTCCAGCCTTAAGAGGGGGATATTGGTGTTCATCTTCAACTTCGATATCCATTCTATTATTCTCCTCCATCAGCTTTATCACTTCACTGTTGCTGAGGGGCTGGAAGAAATCAGGATTGCATGAATCATGATCTTTTGTCTTTTTCTTAATAATGTGGTTAAGAAAAAGATAAGTCAACCATTTGGATGAATAACATGTTCCAGAAGAGCCACTTTTTGTAATATAAAGAGCATATGTTATAGTGGCACAGAAGCTCATCAAAGACTTCCACCATCTTTGGATTCTCTCGACGAAGTCTATCTAATTCGTCGTTGGTCGGGACGTACTCCTCGTAAGGCAAATCACCCATTGGTAAATATGAGATATACTTCATCTCATGTAGAGCCAAGCCCATCTCCCCACAGGGCGTCATAAACGTCCCTGTCTTGTAGTTGTACCTCTCTGCCAGAGCCAAAAACAAATAAGGATTTGGAAAGAAGCCGTATACAGTAGCGTGTACCGCATTATACAGATCAATTTCTCTGAGTTTATCTTCAAACTGGACCAGTATCCAGTTGGCTATGCAACTCCATCTTTTGATGTCTGGGTTTACCATACCTGTTAAATAGATGTCTTGATCCGGATAACTGCCCTCTGCCTTGGCAAATTCATTGGCAAAAATTGGTGTTCTTACCGGTAGCAATAAAGATGAGTTTTCAGGAGGGATGCACCCTGGCTTCAACCCCCTCAGTAGAATGCCATGACGCTCAGATGAGCTATAAAACATGTCCCTGTTGTTCGGGCCTTTCTTGACGCAGATTTTTCCCGTTCGTGCATGTTGGAGGGGAGTGATGTCCCAATCCATCCTCCTAGGATGGCTCGCATGAGCATACCGTGCTAAGGGGAGGCATCGAGCTAGGTCTGGTAACTTGACCAATTTTACCTTCCGTGGGAAAGTTCTCGACTCAACTCGAGGTCTTGGTTGAGAACTTTTATTAATGGCATCGCCAAAGAGGAACATCGGCTTCTTATGAGTGACAACATCAGCAGATTGCAAAGGCTGTCCATTTATCAGACTTTGTAAAGTCTCGTTGTCCTGAGCTATCAGGATCGCTTGACGAGATGATGGAAGGGCATACTGTGGGAAGAGTACATAAGATAAGTCCTCCTTGAAATCTGGTTCAGATAAAGTTCCTATGAAGATTTCATAATTAGGATCCTCTCTGGTATCAACTGTATCAAACAGAGAAAAACAAACTTTAGTACAAGTCAAGTCAGAAATTCTGTCATCAGATTGCACAAAGCATCAGATTGCGCAGATATCAAACTGTGCAAGCATCAGATTGCGCAGATATCAGACTGCACAAGCATCGGATTGCGCAGATATCAGTCTGTGTAAGCATCGGATTGCGCTGATAATCTCGCACAAATCAGCCGATTGTGCTGACTTCTGCCAGCGCAATTCAACCGATTGCGCGAGAAGATATTCTTCATAAAAATGAAGAATAATGAGTTCCTGCAACCAAAACCCTAAACAGGGTAGCGCAGTATGATCTCATCTCTAAAAAGAGATGGATTCTAAGATTCAGTAAAGTCGAAAGACCCTAAAAAGGGTTTTCGATTGAGTTCTCTACCTCTCAAAGTGGGGTACGCAGCTTCGTGTCGGGAAGGACGCGGCGCAACATGAGTCAAAGACTCGGCGGGGGCCTTGCCCTTGTCGGCGACGGAGGAACGCTTCGGGGTCATGAGATCGACGGGGAAAAAAGACTGAAGTCGGAGTAGGCTCGGAGTTTCTCTCTCTCAATGAAAGCAAGTAAAGAATAATTTGAAGGATCGGGGAACTATTTATAGTTTTTCAAACAACTAACGGCCGCCACAGATTGTGCCGAAAAAGCTGGAGCTGATTCATCCGATTGCGCAGACATCTCATCATATGCGCAACTTGATTGAAAATTCAAAATTTAAAGTATTTCGAAATTTTAAATAAATTCAACTTTCGAAAACTTTGAAGGGGGTCTTGTAGGTCCTAAAAAATCAAGTTGCTCCCATCAACAAAGTCAAGAAAATCAAGAAAAACAGCTTTCAAATGAACTGCACAGACATCAGATTGTGCATCATTCAGATGGCGCAGACTAGACTGCGCACACTTTCAAGTGCGCAAGCTGACGTGGCCATATCATATCATTACCTGACACAATCAAATCTTCTGACAACTGACAGCACAAAGAACGAGGAGACTGTTCGTTTGTTGTGCCGTACAGTGCTCGAGGACAGCTGTACATGCAGCACAATCTGTCTACGGTGCAGTCCATGCCAGCGCCTTCTATTTTAGCGCAATCCAAAGTCAGCGCAATCCAAAGTCAGCATACTTCATCAAGACAACTGACAAAAGTACACGTGGCATTTATGCCATCAATTGCTCACTACGTGGCAACCGTCTGTGCACGATCCTGCGCATTTCAATCAAATAATGCCATGTGTCCAAGACAGTTAGCCCACGATCAGACAACTGCCTGCGCAGTCTAATGCTGCGCAATCCAATTCATGTGCAATCCAACTTGCGCCATTTAGAATAACTAAAAGTTAGTTATTTCCAGAACTCTATAAATAGAGTTTCAAGTCTTCATTCAAGGAGATCAGACATAAAAAAGTTCAAAAATATCAGAGAGTTCAGGAGTTCTTGCCCAAGTGCTGCTGCATTCTTCCGAGGCTTTTGCCTTCAAATTCAGAGGCTGCCGTCTTCAAAGTTCATATCGTCCAAGGGATAAAGCAATCGTCTTCTAGATTGGATTCCTACAGTTATACTTTTCCAGAATTCTTGTAATCTTTACAAAGTTTGTTGAAATAAAGTTCATACTTTTGTTTTTGCAAACAACCGTATCATAAGCTTTCCGGAGGTCAAGCTTCACACAAGCCTTCATCCCCCCAGATTTGTTGAACTCCCTCACCATCTCATGAGCTAGCAGGCTGTGCTCCGCTATCGACCGGCCCTTGATGAACGCAGCTTGATTCTGGGACACCAATCCCTACATAATCCCCTTCATACGTCTGCATATAAGATGAGTGATAATTTTGTAAAGAAAATTATAGCAAGCAATGGACCGAAAATCTGCAAGAGAGGTCGCTCCCTCCTTCTTAGGAACCAGCGTCAAGAATGTGTGGTTCATCTCCTTCAGAAGCCTGTCCTCCACAAAGAACTCCTGAACCGCCGCCAGGACGTGGGTCTTAAGCACACCCCAGTGTCGCTTAATGAACCCTGAAGAGAAGCCTTCAGGCCCGGGAGCTTTGTTGGGATTAGCCTTCATCACAATGTCTTCCACCTCCTCCATCCTCACAGGTGCCAGAAGCAGACTGTTCCCATGGAGGAAGGCCAGTCTCTTCGTGACAAGGGCTGAAAACGTGCTAGAGTAGTCCGTCTGCTGATATAGGGCAGTGTAAAATCTGACGGCCTCCTCCTGAATTTCTGCCGGGTCTCCTACAAGACGTCCCTCAGCATTCAGAAGTCTGGGGATGCTGTTCCGGTGCTGACGGGTGCGGATCACATCGTAGAAGAATTTTGTGCAGCGGTCTCCATCTTTGAGCCAGGTACATTTAGCCCTCTGTGCCGCACTAATCTCCTCCTGCAGTCTCATGATGCTGACCTCCTCAATCAGGATCTTCTCCTTAACCGCCAGCTCCCCGTTCAGAATGTCAGCTTGGAGGGCCACCTGAGTGTCCCGAAGCTCGGCTTCCTTATCCGTCGGAGAAGTCCGCGGTCTCGTCTTTACCTACCCCCTGATAGCCCGCTTGAGCTGCTTGAGTTTGTGAACCATGTAGAACTGAGCCGTGCCTTCCCGGAAGTGTTGTATCTCTTCCATAACCACCTCCTCATATCCGACCGACGGATACCAGCTATTGTTATATCGAAACGGCCTCGCCCTCCGAGTGGGTCTCTCACTGAGGCCAACCCAGATAGAAGAATGGTCGCTAGTACCCGCCTCCAGACCTTCCGCCACCGAGTTCGGAAAGCACCTGAACCACTCACTATTGCCCAAGACCCAATCCAACTGACAAGCAATCCGATTATGTATAGCCTTGTTGTGCCAGGTCCAGATATGTCCAGCTCGCTCCAGCCCCCGCATCCCTGACATAAGCAGACGCCTCTAGAAGTCATATAAGATCGAGTCCGGAACATGACGACCTCCCACCTTCTCTTGGCGAAGTAGCATAGCATTAAAGTCCCCCATGATGAGCAGAGGAAGATGCATGTTGTCCGCCATGAGACCCAGATGCACAATCTCCTCCCACAAAGCCTTCCGGAGTCTCCGGTCATTGTGCCCATATACAGCACCCATGATGAATCGGAACCTACCTTTTTTTTCGAAAGTAACGCCGATGGGTTGTTCTGATTTATGGATCTGCACCCCCTCCCAGCTACCTTTGTTCCACCTAACCCAGATCCTTGCCATACCACAAAGATCTCAGTTGTGAATGTGATCCCAGTTTGCCGGAGTCCTACGCGAGAGCATAGCGGCCCCTCTAATCTTCGTCTCCAACAGGATAGCAATGTCACACGACTCTTTCCTCAGAACCCCTCCAATCTTCCTCCATCGTCCAATAGAACACCCCCTAATGTTCCATGCTAGGACCGACATCTAATAAGAGATGAGGGGTCCCCCTGGAACTCGTCTGGATCGACACTCGAGGGAAGTGTCTCATCCGCCTGATCAATGACTGTATCTACCATAGAGGAAGGAGCAAGATGAGCCTGGATCCTGCTAAGAGTAAGTGCCCAGTCAGGATTGTCTTCAGTCTGGTCATCCATATCCCTCGCCTGAGGGATATCCTCCCGTGTGGCCGGAGCATATCTTTTCCTGCTGATGTACACCATGATCGCCGGGGAGGCCTCCATCACCATCTGACCACTACCAGCCGCGCTCATACCCCTAGTCACGATGTTCCTCTGTGGCCTGAACGGGACAAGTGCACCCTGCGTGCTCTCCTGTCTCTACGGTGATCCTGACTCCAGCCTCCTATTGACCCCCCTATATATATATACCTCACCATGGCCATGCTTAAATTCTGACTTAAAGTGGAAACATACTTCTGGAAGCAGAAGGCGAGATTGAAATGGGACAACGACGGGATAGAAACTCAAAATTTTTCCATGCCTGCGTCAATGGACGCAGACAGAAGTTATCCATTCACCGTACGGTAGACGATAACGGGAACATCATCACTGACCATAAAAGAATCCAAGCAGTCGCTGCGGATTTCTACTCCAAATTATTCACCAAGGAGACTGTTCATATCGACAGACCCTTCTTGGACCAAATCCCCAGACTCATAAATGACAATGATAACACTCAACTGGAGCGTACACCCACGGTCCAAGGAGGTAAAGAAGCGGTGTGGGCCTTGAACGAGCACAGTGCTCCCGGACCGGACGGTTTCACTGGAGGCTTCTTTCGCAAATGCTGGGACATCATCAAGCAAGACATCACCGACGCGGCTATTGCTTTCTTCGAGGGGGCCACATACCCCAAAGCTATTTCTAGCGCCAACCTAATCCTCATACCGAAAAAAGATAACCCGGAGTCCTTTCGGGACTATCTCCCCATCAGTCTCTGCACTTTCACCAACAAAATTATCTCCAAAATTATCGCTTCCAGGATGGCGGAGATTCTTCCTAAGATTATTTCAGAGGAGCATAGCGGCTTTGTGCAAGGGAGAAACATCCAGGACAATATTATGCTGGCTCAAGAGCTAATCATCTGCATGAAATTCCCTGTCAGAGGGGGCAATATTGCCGTTAAGATTGACATGAAAAAAGCCTACGACAGACTAGACTGGCAATTCATGATCTGGGTATTCAGAGCATTCGGTTTCTCAGAAGCTTGGACCAATACCATGTGGAGATCCATCAGCAACTCGTGGTTCTCCACGGTTATCAACGGCCAGGCCGGGGGATTCTTCAAATCCAGTAGGGGCGTTAGACAGGGCGACCCCCTATCCTCCACCGTTTTCATCATAGCCGCGGACGCCCTGAGTAGAAACCTTAACAACATGGTCAATACTCCGAACTTCCAACTCTACCACACCTCCACTGGCTGTCCTACAATCACTCACCTGGCCTTCGCGGACGATTTACTTATCTTCTCATCGGAAGACGTGGGAGCGGTGGAAGTGGTCCACAACACCCTACAGAGGTACTCCAGATGTTCGGGTCAGAAAATCAATCCATCCAAGAGCATCATCTACGTCCACCACAGCATCAAAAGAGAGCACGCTACCAACCTCTCCCAATTAACATCATTCTCAGTCACCCAACCCCCGTTCAACTACCTCGGTTGCCCCCTGGTGTACGGGAAATCTAACACTCGCATCTTTGAGAACCTGACTGCCAGAATCAGGAAGAAACTCGATGGGTGGCATAACGCTACATTATCCCCGGGCGGCAAGATGATCCTGGTCAATCATGTATATACTTCCATCCCCATCCACACTCTGGCCGCGTGCTCCCCGCCTAAGAAAGTTCTTGAGTCGATCGAACAGATCTTCTGTAACTTCTTCTGGGGGCATTACAACGGTCAAGACAAATACCACTGGGCTAGTTGGGAATCCATGGCCTGCCCCACCGTGGTCGGCGGTCTGGGATTTACCAAGCTCACCCACATCGCTCAATCCTTCTCAATAAAATTGTGGTGGAAACTCCGTACGAGCAACATCTTATGGACCAGATTTATGAAGGCTAGGTATTTCAAACACATTCATCCATCTCTGGCCATTTCCAACAGTAGATCGTCCGCGACTTGGCATCGTATCTTCGTCGGCCGTGACCTCACCGAGCCCGCAATGAGACTCATTTTGGGCTCCGACGATTCGGACCCATTCCTGGAGCAATGGACCGGGGACAGCTTAATCTCGAGTATTTCGGAGACCCCGAGAAAACGCAGAATCAGAGACTTGTGGAACAACACCACCAACGACTGGAACTGGGACAAAATTCGTGATTGGTCCGGTGAGGAAGCGGTGGCCAGTATCTGCCAGGCCGGTATTACTATCGGCAGTGACGACGACGCGATTCGATGGACGCTCGAAGCTTCTGGGGCCTTCTCGGTGAGGTCAGCGAGATCTGCCATCCTCGGGATCAACCAGCAGCACCACCCCATAGCACACTATTGGCAGAGCTGTATCCCCCGAAAATGGTCTATCCTCATGTGGAGAATCATTTACAAGCGATTACCCACCGACGAGATTCTCCAAACTATTGGGTTTAGCCTTGCGTCAGCCTGCAATTGCTGCCTCGACTGTCAGATGGAGTCCATTGACCACATCTTTTGCCGTGGGTCCCTATCTGGCGATTCTTGGAGAACCCTCAACCAGATCTACAATATTGTGCCAGGAGGTGGACGCTTCCACGATCTGGCGGCCGCTTGGGGTTCTGCCTCCCATGGCCACCAGATCGTCGCAGCGGCCGCCACGTGGGTGCTTTGGAAAAATCACAACAAGGCGAGGTATGAAGGGCACCAATACTCTGCCGACCAGATCACTCGGGAAGTCCTCCGTCACTGCCGCAAAAGGAGCATCCACTGCTCCCATACCCCGAGGAGCTTTTGGTCCTCTACCCTTCTTTAGCTTTTCCTAGTGGTGTCCTCCCTTCCCTCTTTGTCCCTTTTAGCGGTATACTTGTACAGGCTATTTTAGGGTCTTGTATACTTGGACTGGTTCTGGCTTTTGAGCCTTTTTAATAAAAGGAGAGGGTTTTGGCTAAAAAAAAGTATATATATATATATATATATATATATATATATATATATATATATATATATATATATATATATATATATTTTCCCCACATATTCTCTGAAATAGTAGCCGTTGGATTTTTTTTACCTTTCATATTAGATCAAAATCTTGAGAGAAATCAGACAATTTAAGAATCTAATCTGAATGGTCAAAAATAATAATCTAATAGTTGTTATTTCGAAGAACAAGTGGAAGTGCTTAAGAACGGGATCTCGATCATATATATATATATTTTTAAACAAACAGCAATTTATTGAATAAAAAAGGGGGCTCAAAGTGAGCATTACAGGTGCCAGGGTCGAAACACAAAAGGGCCCTGGTAAGCTAAGTAGCTAATACAAAAGTTATAAAGAGTGAATTGCAAAATTTCGAAATAAAGACGAAATTAAAAAACGTGTGGACGCTTGGTCCTAAGGAAGGGATGGGCACACAACCCAATGCAAACCGTGGTAGGGTGATCAAAAGAGAAGGAGGTTTTTTTTCTGGAATGAGAAAAGGAAATACGAATTTTGAAAAAAATTGAATTTCGAAAAACAGACGCCACTCCATGTGCGAGGCGTTGGGCCCGAGGGCGGGCTGACGGATGCACACCCCGAGGGATGCCCGCATCCCAAGGCGCGTACTGCGCGAGGGTCGCGCCGCCCGAGGCGGCGCACGTCTCGGGGGGGGGACCTCGGGCCACCCGCCGGCACAGCACGGAGCGGCGGAGGTGAGGTCGAGCCGCGGAGGGGCGGCGGCTCCGGCGACGTGCGATCCGCGGAGGGGGACGCCGAGGGGGACGCCTGAGCAAGGGAAGGGGGAGGATCTCCGGTACGGGGGAGGGCGGGGGGCGGCGCCTCTGGCGAGAGGCGAGCCGCGGATGGAGGACGCCCGGGTCCACCGCCGGGGGGCAGGCGAGCACTGCTCCGGAGAGAGAAGGCGGAGACGGAGGGTAAGAGAGGAAGGGAAGGGGAGAGACGGAGGGGAGGGGGGTGGGGGGGAAAAGGGGGGGAGGGCGGCGGAGCGACGACGGGGTCCTCCGCGGAGCGCCGATCTCCGGAGAGGGCCGCCCGACAGAAGGCGGGGAGACCGTCGGATGCCGTAGAGGAAGGGGTCTCGAAGAGGGGAAGACGGTGGTGGCAGCACCGCCGGACGCCCGCCCGACGTCGAGGGCGGGGAAGAAGGGGGAGACCACTCCGGTGGTGCCACGGACGAGGTCGGGGGGCCCCGTCGGAGGGAAGGGAGCTGGCGATGACGGCACACCGACAGAAGGACGCGCACCGGACGGATCCGTAGGCCCCGCCGGCGGCTGCACAGGGGAAAGAGGGGACTCCACGGGAGGGGACGTAGCCGAAGGAAGGCCGCGCCTGGCTTTGCTGCGCCGGCGCTGCCTAGGGCGGCGAAAGGGATGGTTGAGGAGGGGGAGGGAGGGGAAACCCTCGGCGGGGATCCGGAGAAGCTCCACGGAGGGGTGGGCCATGTGGGCGCTGGCCAACCCGGAAGGGGGGACCACCGGGGGGGCGAAGAAGAAGAGGGGGGCCGCCGGCCCCGGCAGTCCGACCGGCCAGCCCTGCCAGAGGATCCCGACGGGCGGCTGGGCCAAGAGGGAGCTAGCCCTCTGCTACATCCAAAGAGATTATAAGAAGAAGAGGCAGGCCTATATATATATATATATATATATATATATATATATATATATATATATATATATATATATATATATATATAGTGGTGTTTTTGCCTTTGGAGACAAGAAAGATAGTCCCACTTTGCTCACACCAAAAAGTGAGTATCTCTATATAAAGCTTTGCTTGTGTTGTGATGTGCACATGAGGTGTGGTGGGACACATGGGTGCCATGTAGGGGTATTTTTCTAGTAGGAAAATGATTAACTCCTCAATGAAGCATTTATTCTTTTTGTCATGCTCATGGGACTATTCTCTTAGGAGCTAAGCCCCGAACGGGCTTAGCGATTCGAGCCCGGGCTCAGACTTGGACGCAAAGTGGCACTTTGCACTTAGCACGTTAACATCGGCGCATGGCACCTTGTGCGAGGTTGTTGTGCTCGTCTTATGCGTAAGTCGCATGCGTTAGACGCATGGGCGAGGCGCATGCGCATGATGGGCGAGGCGCATGCACGGAAGCATGCGCAGGGGTTGCACTGCTGCGTACATGCAGGCCTGCGCATCTGCGTTGTTGGGCGATTGTGCACACAGGCACATAGGCTAACGGACTATTGTGCGTATGAGCATTGTTGGCAGGTTAATTTGCTGATTGGTAGATTTGAGCGGTTATGGAAATATTAAGTCAATTATTCAGATCTATTTTTTGTCAGATTTGAATTTAATTCAGTTATATCTTTCTATTACTCACTCCTATCTTTTAGCAATCAGTTGGCGGCCAGGATTAGGGTTAGGTTTTCACCCAACTCTATAAATACTCTCTTCGTGCCTCCTTTGAGAACGTACTTCGAAATTGAGAGACAAAGAGAGTTGTGTGGTCGCTACCTTCAACAGTTCAGTGGATTTATAAAGGAGGTGACGACGAGCGTTCCAGAAGTTCCTTCAGAACTTGCTGGTTCTTGGGAGCATAACACGGTAGGATGAATTTTGTTTTGAGAAATGATGATCTTTATTACCCAGTAGAGTTGCCTTCTCTTCCTTCTTTCTTCTTCTTCTTCTTCTTCTTCTTCTTCTTCTTCTTCTTCTTCTTCTTCTTCTCCGAGTGGCCTAAAGAAATTAGGAGAGCAAATTTGTTTGCCTGAGGTTAATCGTACAAAGTGAAAATAGAGAGCAATTTTTTTTGTACGAGGTCGCTTCTTCTGACAGTTGCTAAGTCAGAGCCGAGAGCAAATTTATTGCAAGAGGTCTCTAAATTCTGATCGTTCTTCCATCTATATCTATTTCGGGAATAACAATCTCAAAGCAAGATCCGGATCCAATGGAGAACAATTGTACAAACCTTCTCGACACAAGTTTTAGCAAACTTGAAAAGTTTGACGGAGAGCATTATAACCTTTGGAAGAGAAAGGTCAGCCTTAATCTTCAACTCGTGAGTGTTAACTACGTGTTGACAGATCCGGAGCCCTTAATTCCAGAAGGTAAAAATGCTCGGAGGTTCGCTGAGGCCACTGCTTTGTAGTCCAAGTGGAGGAGAGATAACAACCTCTGCAAGTTGCTTATCTTAAATTTGATGGAGGACTCTCTAGCAGAGTCATACGACATGACGATCAATGCCAAGAACGTCTAGGATTCTGTAGAGAATCTCTACAAGGCAGATAAAAATAGGAATAAGATCCACGTGGTCGAAAAGGTCTGGAAAATGTGATTTAAGGACGACAAGACGATGTTGTCTCAAGTCAAAAAAATTCTCAAGTTACGTCAGAAACTTGAGGATGACGACATGCCCTTGGTCGATGCTTTCATTGTTGGGGGTATTTCTCAAGAAGATGAAGGTGGATCTTCAGCGCCTTCTGTACTTGATACATATTGAAGACGAGTTGAGGGCTCAACTCAAAGTGGACACATTGTCCAAACAGATGGCCAAGGCCAACTTAGTGCAAGAAAAAAACTCTAAAGGGAAGCAGAAGGCTCCCTATCATAAGAAGAAGGATATTCTCCATTCGAAGGTGAAGATGGCTCAGTTCAAGCAAAAGTCTAATGAACCTGGGACTTGTTTCAACTATAGCAAGAAAGGCCACTGAAGGAAGGACTGCAAGGAAAATCCTAAAAGGAAAGAGCAAGGTGAGGCTAACTTTGTTGGTATGATTGCGCAGGTTGACTCAACTAGAGTAAGCCCACTTCCCAAAATTTTAATTTTCTTTTAATTTTTTTATTTTATTTGATTATGATTAACTTTTATGATTATTAGAGTTTATGCCTAAGCTCATAGGAGAGTTATGACCATCTTAAAGTCATATAGCCCCTAGAGAGCTTAAGTAAGTACTATTTAGCTATTTATATTTTAATATAATTTTTATATATTTTTAGATAATTATTTTATAAAGTTTTATATATTTTAAAGACGTCCAATATTTACTATAAGGCCATTTGGAACTATTTTGAAACAAAGTATTTTTATTTGGGTTCTAGGTAGTTATAAATATTTTCTATAATTTTTTAGAATTTTTCTAGAATTTTTAGGATTTTATTTAGAATTGTCTGGAGTTAATTTAATTTTTAAAATAATTTCTGTAATTTATTTACACAGTCAACGCTCTGTCAGACGTCGGGCCTACCTGTCAGCCGCTCAGGCCGAGCGGGGTAGGCCCAGCTGTCATCGAGACATGAGCTTACATGGCATATAATTTCCTTTTATAGAGCTGGCTTCATGAGCCGACTCCAACTCGAAGCAGGGAGGTCATCGAGCCGTTGAATGTTTTGAACGGAATGGCCTGGATGCTACCACGGGGCAAGCTCCAGCCGCGGCTCACACCGACTCAAGCCGCCCCTCTCTCTCTCTCTCTATATATATATATATATATATATATAATATATATATATATATATATATATATATATATTTTATATATATATATATATATATATATATATATATATATATATATATATATATATATATATATATATATATATAAAATAGTAAACCCTATTAACCTTGGCCGATTTTGAGGAGAATAACCCCTAGGAGAATTTCGACTTCCTGAAGCGATTACGGACAGCCCCGACCTCGTTTTCATGTGCTATTTTTTTGTTGGATTCGTCTCGAGGTCAGATTTAGAATATATATTTTATTTCTTATATTTTATTTGTGAATTTCTGGAGAATTATTTGAGTGTCGCTTGTCTAAAACTCGACATGTCGTACAGTTTTCGAGATCCCGGGAGATCCCAAACTCTGATTAGCGATCCGTTTAAAGTTTTGGAAAGCTAACACGATGATCTTTGACATATAAGTTTTCAATAATTTCAGAGGTTCTTGTACTATTTTATTTATTAAATTGAACTCAGATTTGATCGTAAATTATCGATTTGGCCACGGTTAGCCATAACGGCGGTATCTATTGACCAAAGCGTAATTTTACGGCACGGTCGATTCCGGTGCACTTGTGGCGCTGAAATATACCAATATGCACTTTCAAAATCTCGAGTTTAAAATGTTTGACTAGTTAGTCAACGACACGTCTCGATTTGCATGTCATAGTTTTCAAAATTAGAAATATGATTTTCTATGGCCAAAATTCCCTATTTGAATAATATTTCATATTATTATTAGGTTAAATTAGATTTTAAGTGATTTATTTTAGAATTAAATAATATTATTATTTTGGTATTTAAGTATATCTTATCGACCTTAAAATATTATTATAATTTTTTTTTAATCTATAGTATAACTTTAATATGATTTTCTCTAGTTCCAAAATAATTATTTACATTATTTGGACTATTAGTTTTCAAATATCGTAAATATTTTTTAGATAGATTACAAGTATTTTTCTATATATATTTTTAAGGATTTTCTTTTTATAAAACGAATTTCCTTCGAATATCGAATCTTGACCGAGACTAGCCATACTTTCCTATTTCTTATGATTCTGACTACTTCATATTGACCTTAGGTTAATCGGACTATTTTGGATCCAATGGCATGATTTATTCCATCATTTGAGGTTGTCTTGCATACTTATGACATCTAAGATTATTCTGTGCCAACACGATCAAGTCACACAACAACTGCAACTTAACTCGAGACAAGTACAGTATTGCATTATATTTTGGTATATTATAATACTTTTTTATTATTTCTTTGTTTGATATTCCATTGAGACATGATGGTGACACGGTAGGTTTATTATGTCTTTCTTATTGGGTCACGCCCCGCTCCCAGAATACGGCGAGCCGAGAACATAACATCATCCCAGGCTACGCGACATATGGATACTCCGGTATCCATAATCGCGATTGTCGCCCGTACGGCTCTAGGGTAGGATTACAATAGGTCACAGGGTACATAACTCAAATAATTTTATAATTTATTACAGGACATTTCTAAACTATAATTAGAAAATTTTATTATTCTACCCGATTACAACCTTTAACTCAATATACATATAATACATAACCAACTACAAAGTACTACCAGCTGATGTCCAGGATCGACCTCTTCAGTGTACATTGGCATTCCCTCCTGAGCTTCATTAAAACCTAGTAAACAAAACTAGGTCGTCAATACGACTAGCAAGCCCTCGGTCAAAGGAGATAGTTATGAATGTGGAATGATAAGATAAATGAATACAAAATGAAGTAACTTGAGCAATTAAACTCATACCTTGTGATATCAGTCAAGAAGTAAATAGCTCTCAAGATAATGTCACAAAGGACATAAACCAGATCTTTCTAGACCGAAATGCAATTTAGAGAAACCTTTCTGGATCACACACACATGCCTAGCATCTCAACAATAACCCCATATGCCCGGGATCAGGCTCGTATGGTGCTTAGATTATCCAACCGTCTGTACTATCACATATTGATGTAATTACAAGCAAGATAGCATCATCATGAGTTAATTTTCGAATCATCTGGATCGAGTCATCGAATCATGAGCTATAAAAGAAGTTCGTATGACTTGAACCTTTCTAAGAATATCGAACCCATTCATTAGATAGCTGAGCTGAACTCAGTGCCTGGATGTTTAATGAATTAACAAGTATTCTGAGCTGAAACTCAGGGTATTGTGCAAATGGATAGCTGAGCTGAAACTCAGGGCCTGGATGTCCAATTGCGATAAAAAAGTGAGCTAAGCCTCACCCAGAATATTCGCACGGCCGCACGAACACCGATTCAGGGACTGATCAGTACGAAAAATAAAAATCATATTGCAAAAAAGTCAGCCGAGTGTGATCCAATAGCTTCTCTCCCATCCCGATGCATCATATTCTAGACGTTCATATTCCATAGAAACCATCCCTCAAACGGGAGTCTTAAAAGTCAAGTCACATTCAAGTGATAGTTTCGTCCTTTCCGAAACTAATTGAGTCCAAGAAAGTGTTGGAACTAAGGCAAAATTCCAAGGTATCTAATTGGACAATGATTTTCAAGAATCCCTCCGATGTTATAGATCGAAAATGGATGGTTCCAATGATCTAAAACTTAAGTCAAAAGTTTCTAAAGAGTCAGAATTCTCGGAAAAAGACTATCTTCGAAAATTTTCAAATTTTTTGGCAGTCTCTCCTTTGTATTTACTGACCCAAAAATATTTTCAGAACACATAAACACAAAGAATAAATGTATGGGCACGCCGAACCCTTCGGTAGAGCAACCCTCAATACCGGCAACACGCAATATATATATCCGAGTACGCCGACCCCTTCGGTGGAGCAACTCTAAACACCGGCAACACGCAATATATATATCCGGTATTGAAAATAAGGATTGATATCATACCTTAGCGAGTTAGCAATCTTATTTATGTGCAAAATGTATCTTTGGGTACAAAATGTATTCTTTAGGTCCTCACAAGCTCAAGCATACAAGTTGTAGTGGAAAACTACATAAGTTTTTCTAAGAAAAAAAAATCACGAAATGAAAACTTATCCAAAATCAATTCTAACATGTCCAAAGTTAATCCATACATAAAAGTATCTTTTAGGAGAAATAAATTGGTTATTTTGACTTGAAAACTTATAGGTGAGGTTACTATAATGTACCGGCATTTATAAAAACCCATTTAACTAAGTGGTCACAATAATTATGTCAAATATGTATAGTTTATAATTCTGGACAGAGTTAACAATACAAATAATAATGAAAATTTATACATGCATATACATATGAACCTTGCATAGAATTTAACTTTTACAAACTTGTATTTCATGATGTTAACAAGAATTCATACAAAGCCCTCTTTATAAATATGTAAATTCATTATCTACGTGACAAGCGTAAAACCATTTAATAAATCAAGGCTTAAAGTACTAAAATTTCTAGACTTTCTTCCTTTTTAATTTTCATTCACAAGAAAAACCACAAAGTTGTAATAACTTAGTGTGTCATGAAGAACTAATGTGTATCTCTATGAAGACTGAATCCGCTGCCTGCAAAATAATTGATTTCCTATCCTTTTCGAGAACCAAACGAGGCCAAACAGTCTGCTAAAGCTAGAAAATGGTGTTCTTTTATACTTTTATTGATAATGTGATACTTAAATACTAGTACTACTACTCAAAGATAAAGTTTCTCAACAACATTTAAAGCACATGCAACAGAACCCATGGTAAGTTCCTAACCGATAGGTATTATATAGTCTAATTCCCGAGAGTGTTCAAATACTATAAAATAAAATGTTAAAAATACAGTTGTCAACCTTCAAACTATCTGCTCGAGCAGTCAATAAACCATAGTGCAAGTGACTATATCATCATTTTCTCAGATATTAGAGAGCATATTTGTAACAAAAGAGATTCATGCACAAAAGTTTCAGAATGCTTGATAAAGTTTAAGCGGAAGCTAAGTTTCAGTGAAACGGTTTTTAAGCAACTATCTAACTTATAATTCCAGCAATCAAGATGTTAAACCTGTGAAAGTGGAGGTACTATTGGGGAAACCCTTAACATATGTATAAAGTATATTATGAGATAGGAATGAAACTCTACACTACTACATTCAATGTCAACAAACAATTTGTAAATATACTTAATTCTATCCAAAATTTAGATAAATAATTTAACATGCATTTTTTGATGGAAAAAAATTACAGATAAAAAAGGGAGAGAGAGCTTGCCTTGGAAAAATAGATTTGGGTTTGAAATTGGGGGTTAGGGCTTGAGTCTTCTTCATCTTCCAATTCTCATTCTCTTTACTTCATCTTCTTTCTTCTTCTTCTTCATTTTTTTTGAGCGATAAAGGGGTTAGGGCTTTGGTGATAGAGATGATAATGAGGATGATGGAGATGGAGATGAAGATGATGGTGGTGGTGAAGGTGAGCGGCCAGGAGGGGAGCGTCCGGCCGACGGTAGTCGCTGGTGGATGTGCGGAAGGAGGAGCCGAGAGGGAGAGGGAGTAAGAGAGATGGAGAGAGAGAGATGAAGAGTGGTGTCACGACCCACACCCGATTTTTCGGATGCGAGCTCGTGAGCAAGCCAGCTATGTATTGAGCGGACTCCAGCCCGACTCGAGTACGTATAAGCTGTCCAGAATAGGGTGTCATGTCTAATCTAAACTATATCTCAATCCACAAGAATCATATAAACAAGAATGAACAAGTATGGGTCATGTCTGCAGCCCATTATTATATTGTCCGATTAGACTCCAAGAATGATATGAGTCTATAAAATAAGCAGAATATATCATGGCATGGAATATAAAGCGAGAAGATAATAAAGAAATATCACAAGCAAATACCTGTATCATACATCGCAATCCTCTACCATCCTGCTCTGCTAACTAACTCCATGTAGTCGCTAAATCTGAAGAGATCATTAGGTCCTCAGAGGACATAGCAAGATACATATAAGCATGCCTATCTAGCAGTTTAATCATGCAATAATATAAACAGGAACTAGACATGAGACTGGCATGTGGCTACTGACAGGTAACTATGAACTGGAATACAAGAACAACTATGCGTAAATGAACTGCTGGAAGAACAAGTAAACAAGAGATCAATGGAATACCAACCCTCGTCCCGAATGTAGACTCGCAGGTCAGTTTCAAAATAAGTTACCCTCGTCCCGTGTGTGGACTCGCAGGTGTAAAGGACAACCCTCGCCCCGTGTGTGGACTCGCAGGTTGTGGGAACTATACATGAATAACAGTTTAATTACACATACTTATAGGCATGACTCAGTCAAGATATAGGTGACGACACGTTACAACTCAATCATGACACAGGTAAGGACTACTCTAGCATGTGTAAGCCCCTAGTTTGTAAATATTATTTTTATAAATTTTTAAATAATTTTTAAATAATTTTTTAATCAAAATATATCACTACCAAAATACAAGGTTTTAGCGACGGCACTATCCGTCGAAAATCTGTCGGTAATTCACTTTATCGACAGATTTTCGACGGATACGGGCTGAAAAATCTATCGGGAATAGCCTCGTCGCTAAAACTAGCTCGTCGCTAGTCCGCCGCTCTGCGACTACTTAGCGACGGATTTCCGTTGACAAAATAAAACTTTTAGCGACGGCGTACCGACGGCTTCCCGTCAAATACGCCAATTTAAATTTTAAATTATTCATAAAATTAGCGACGAAAAAGTTGTCGCTAAATCGTCGCTAACCGTGTATCCGAGGGTTTCTGATACGCAATATCCGTCGCTCAAATCGTCGCCATCCTTGACGGATTAGCGGCGGAATAGCGACGGATGATACGTCGCCACCCTTCTGGAAATCTTCCATATATTCCAGAATATGAGCGACGGAAGGTCCGTCGCTCTTCCGTCGTAAAATTTTTCCAGAAATAGGCTGACGAACAATCCGTCAGGAAACCGTCGCTAACTGCAAATGTCAGTTGGTAACCCGTCGGTAATCCGTCGCTACCTACAAAAGTCCATCGGCAAGCCGTCGATAATCTGTCGCTAACTGAAATATTTTTGAAAAAAAATTACAGGAAAGAGACTATTCCCTGTAATATAACATATTCAGTATCCACCATATACAAATATAACATATCCGACATCCAATATATCCAACAAATATCCATATTGCCAACAGAATATCTCCAAACATCTAATATATCACAACATACACAAAAATATCCAACACAATGACCAACAAAATATCCAACACAATATCCACACACTATCCCAACATACATAGCAAAATATCCAAACATAAACAATCCAATACAAATACGAAGGCTCAATCTGGTTGCGTTGAGACATGTACCATTCTATCAGCCACTTTGCAAAATATCCAAACATAAACAAACCAACATAATGCCTCAGAAAAGATCGCAAGTCAGATGATGAATCCTCACAGCCAGAGATCATAGTTGCGTTGAGGCATGTACCATTCTATCAGCCACTTTGCATACGAAGGCTCAATCTGGTTGAGATCTTCTGTAGGGACAGGAGGGTCGGTCCCGATACTACTACTCTCTGACGGTGGCTCCTTCTTAAATTCAACCTTGGGAGCAATCTCTTCCTTGATGGTCATCGGTTCTTCCTTGACCTCGACCTTTGGTAACACCTCCTCTTAACAGTCACCGTCTCTTGTTTGACGATGGGGACTTCCTCCGTATCGACCTCCAAAGGTTCCTTGCCTCGGCCCCTTCCTCGGCTAGCAGCACCACCTCGGGGAGTCTTGGGAGCCATCTCTCTGACAACAGAAATTTTCATATAGGATAAAGAAATTTACTCAAATTATAAAATAAATAAGAAGTTTATCGAAATTTTCAGCCACATATGATATCCACCTCGGGGAGTCTTGGGAGCCTTCTCCTCTCCTCCACCATGGCTCTGGAAAAATCGCCAACACTCCAGCAAAACCTGTACTTCCTCTAGGTCATGCCACCGGCTGTGCTGGTTCCCTCTCCTCTTTCTGTCCACTTCTTCCTCCCCGACTCTACACTTGAGCTGGATATCATATATGGCTGAGAGAGTCAAATAAGAAGAAGGAAAGTAGGGAGGAGCAGATGGGACCAGAGCATGGATGGAAGAGAACTAGAAAGCACTGAACCTTCCTGTTGTGAGAACTGTGAAGAGTGAGAAAGGAGAGGGGGTCTTTGATTTTTGCGTTCTTCATCATTAGAGGGAGTAGCACTGGAAAAGTTGTGACGTTGGTAGCATGAGAGAGTAAAAATTTGTATCACAAGACTAACAGAATTACTATGTAATCATGTACTCACCAACAACCGGATGTAACTGGAAATCTTTCATAATTTATTCTAGCATACATTAGTGTGAATCTTCTATGTTCTGTACATATGGTGTAGTATACATTCTTATCGAATCTAGTATCTAGTATCTGAAGAATGTAACAGAATCAAAATGAACTCACATAATTTAATATTAAAACATCATCTACTGCTATATAAGATATAGTGATAGGTTGTCGTATCATCATTGTCGAGGGATGAGGGTCGGAGGACAGTCAACTTTATCTACGGCTACATAGTTTCTGCCATGCCAGTCGAATGACTGCAGGGACTATGTGCTGATCACCATGTCGTACCGTAGATTAATGCAAATGGAGCTGGAGCCAAAATACAGAATCTAAAATACAAAATACAGAATCCAATCCTTAGGTTCGCCAAAAATACAAAAACAAAGATTGACACACAGTTCTAATTCATATATTTTAAGTGTGAGAACGGATGGCTCAGAACACAACCCAAAGTTCATTCTAGCATACATTAGTGTGAATCATGTATGTTCTGTATATATGGTGTAGTATACGTTCTTATCGAATCTAGTATCTAGTATCTGAAGAATGTAACAGAATCAAGATGAACTCACATAATGTAATACTAAACCATCATCTACTACTATATAAGATATAGTGATAGGTTGTCGTATCATCATTGCCGAAGGATGAGGGACGGAGGACAGTCAACTTTATCTACGGCTACATAGTTTCTGCCTCGCCAGTCGAATGGCTGCAGGGACTATGTGCTGATCACCATGTCGTACCATAGATTAATGCAAATAGAGGTGGAGCTGGAGCCAAAATACAGAATCCAAAATACAAAATACAGAATCCAATCCCTGGGTTCACCGAAAATACAAAAACAAAGATTGACACACAGTTCTAATTCATATATGCTTTAAGTGTGAGAACGGATGGCTCAGAACACAACCCAAAGTTCATTCTAGCATACATTAGTGTGAATCATGTATGTTCTTTACATATGGTGTAGTATACGTTCTTATCGAATCTAGTATCTAGTATCTGAAGAATGTAACAAATCAAGATGAACTCACATAATGTAATACTAAAACATCATCTACTACTATATAAGATATAGTGACACAGTACTAATTCAGAGATTGACACAATACTAATTCATATATGTAGTCCAATACAAATAGTCTAATACAAAAACAACCCAATACAAATAGTCCAATACAAATAAGTTCAGTAATAGCTAATGAGAACCACGCAGCTCACGCAAACGCTCAGTGATATGATCACGCAACCACCTAGAATAAGTGGGATCGATGACGTTAGGAGAGATGTAGTCCCTTGTAAGTGCTGCATGAATAGAACTCCCGGTCTCACTAGCTACAGGTGCTGGATGAATAGAACTCCTGGTCTCACTAGCTACCGGTGCCACTTCCTTCTTAACAGTAGGAGGAGCTACCTCACTCAAATGACGTGTCGCTCCTCGGGTCATGGGTGCCATCCGGTAAGATCGAGAAATAAAGAGAGAAATGAAAGAGAATGGGGCTACTATCATGAAGAGAAGGGATATTAGTTGGTGTCAGTCCACAATCAGTGAGGACATGGGTACTGTTTTGAGTGTTCAGTTGTATGAGTATCTTGTGTTGGTGTCTTTGGATCAGTAAAATGAGGGTGTATTATGAGTTAATATTTTATTAGCAATTAGGATACATGATTTAGAGAGGTTAGTCCAAGTATCAGAGTTAGTGATCAGCTGTATGGATTAGAGGATGGAGCACTTGGAGCTTGGGATTTTTAGATCTTGGAGCCATTTTTATTAGAAATCCATCTCCCAATAGGTATATGCATTGTAAACCCTCAAAATTGCATTAAATAGAGTAGAGGCATCAAATAAGAATCCCATGCAATAGGGTTTCCAATGGTGAGGAGTTTTGACTCTTTTCCTTCCATTTGAGGACTTTCTTCTTTGTATTTCAACCTATTGCCAAACTGTACCGGTATCGGTCAGTATCGGTCCGATACCGATTCCGATACTGACTTCGATACCCCCTCCCCCGATCCGATACTCATAGGATTGGTCCGATCCGAAACCACCTATACCCCCTCCCCCGATCCGATACACCGATTCGAAACCACCGATATCATAGGAATGGTCCGATCCGAAACCACCGATAACCCCCACCCCCTCCCCTACCTCGCCGGACAGCAAACCCCCCACCCCCCTTTCCCACACCCCCAACAGCAAACCCCCACCCCACCCCTCACCCCCCGACAGTAAACCCCTACCCCACCCTTCCCCCCGACAGCAAACCCACCCTCCTCCCCCCACCCCGACAGCAAACCCCACCCCATCTCCTCTCCCGACAACAAACACCCACCCCCTCCCCTCATCCCCGACAGCAAACACCTACCCCCCTTCCCCTCACCCCTTCCCCCTCACCCGCTCCGTACCTAACACCATCTACCCACCGCCCCCTCCCTCCCCTCACCGCCAACCCCCGCGACAGTCGGCCCACCCCCCCCGAAACCTTATCCCTGCCCGAAACCCTAAAACCTACCCTGTCCCCCGCCCTCAACAACCTCCCCCACCTCGCGGCCCAGCGACAG